>JARHVA010005526.1:812500-922500 GCA_037957365.1 Torreya grandis | reverse complement strand
ATTGATTCTTCCTATCTTTTTTAAGGGCCCATTTGTTTCAACTTCTTCCCCAACCATCCCTTCTAGGGGGCATCCAGGGCTAACCAAACACCCTTTGACTCATCAATCTAAGTTTAGTGACTCATAAAATTAAAAAAAAGAAGAGTGAGAACATCATTCTTCAAGTTTTATAAAAAATTCTTCTTGATGAATTTTTATTTATTTGAAAAGATATTACTATGTATATGTCTCACAAACACCTTCCAAAACAAGGATAAAATGTATACACTTCATTTTAACCACTTTTGTGTCTAATCTATGTTTAGAATGACTTTTTGTAGTGACATCCAAGTTTAACCAAAAATATCCAATTGGACTTAATTTACTTGCACAACTATTGTTTTAAAACAAAATAAAAATGATACATCCCTTATCAGGGAAATGGATCATCTTGCATCATTTATCCTTTCAAGTTCATATTGAATTAAATCGGTCCTTTGCAAATTATTTTCAGAATGTAATTAAGAGAATAACTTGAATGATAAATAAAAACATTACAAAAGCCACATTTCTTCTAATTGTTGATTAGTCCCACTTAATCAAGCCAAATTATTCCTCTATTGGAATAATTCATGAATTTGAATTATCCTATTTTATTAAATAAAAAATAGGATATTTCCTTACCTAAGATGACATCATTAGATAAAGTGTACAAGTAAGAGCTCATATAAGCTCTTACACCTCTCTTACACACTCTTCCTCTTACACCCTTCTTATAAACTCAAGAAGACTAATGACTGTACTTTCCTTCTAAAATGACTTCCATACTCCAAAAATTTCTTAAATGTCCTCTCTTACACACTCCATGTGTGTAATCATGGATTTAAGGATTGATCCTCAAACCTCCATCTTAAGATAAGATGAACAGTGCATAATAGTTTAGGAAATTTATAAATTGAACCCTCACAACTCTGATTTAATCAAGTTTCATAATGCAAACTTACTCTACCAGATTATTCCAATAAATTTCATCAACTTTGTCTCTCATACCTAGATAATACCAAGACCAAGTGTGTATAAGAAGAGGTACTACTCATGTGAGGAATCAAATATCAATGAAGGCTTCTACATCTATAAGACAAGTTTGACCTCTTTAGTCCAATTTTTAGGCACATTTATAAGGGAAGTATAAAAGTTGTGTTTATCTTCCAATATTTCATTTCTTTATTTATTATCAAATAACTCAACCTGGGGATTATGATTGAGAATTTATTTCTTTAAGTTGTTTTGGTTTCTTCACTAACAATTGACTAATCTCTCTTAGATTCTGGATCGATGCTATATGACCCATATAATCCACCTTTTGGACTCCAAAGGCACATTTTAAAGGTTCTACATAAATTTAATATTGTTTCAGAACTAATAGTACATGTTTCATATGTTACAAATGTTATTTCCAAGTTTTTATTGTATATGAGAATGCAATAAACAAACACAAGCATAAATTTCCTCAAAAAGGCCCAAAAATAATGTTCATCAAACTCTAAAACATAGATGGTGCATTTGTGAGACTAAAAGGCATGACAAAAAAATTATAATGGACTTCATGAGTTTTAAAAGTGTTTCTAGGGATATCCTTATCTGTAATCCAAATTTTATGGTATCGAGAATACAGATATAGTTTTTGAAAATAAATAGGAAAATGTAACTCATCTATCAGATCATTAATTATTGGAATAGGGATCTTATATTTGATGTGTACCTATTGAGTTATCTATAGTTTGGCATATCCTCCAAGTGTCATCCTTGCTATGAACCATGATCACTGGGGACAAATATTTACTTTGGCTATTTATGATAATAATTGTTTCCATCATCTTGTGTACTATATTTTCAATTTCATTCTTTTATGCATATGGATACTTGTATATTGTAATGTTTGATGGTTGACTCCCTGAAAGTAACTGAATGGCTTGATAATGTTATATTTTTGGTGGTATTCCTTTTAGAATGGAACCAAAAATAGTTAGGTGGTCATCGATAATCATCTCTAGATTAGGATGTGTAAATGCCTTTGTTGGTTAAAATTTTATGGAAAATAATTGTGCCGTAAATCCTTCAACCCCTTTTCTATGAATCTTCAACATCTTATGTGAACTAACCAATTATAGAGATATTTCTAGTACTTAATGTAGTTTAAACGTCTTACCTTCAGAATGAAAGCAAATGAATAGTTCCTATAAATCATTGTTTATTTTGGCTAATGTTGTGATCCATTGGACTCCAAAAATAATGTCTTATCCACTCATGAGAGTATAAAACATTGGAGAATCTACCCTGTAGTCTCCCATATAAAGCTTAATACTATGACATTTACCAAAATAATTGATTGTAGCACCATCTACAAGCATGACCTAAAATTCTAGAGTTATGTAAATATAAAAATTCAAGCATGGTTTGTTTTAGTGGTGAATCTTTATTAATCTATGAATATTTCATATTTTGAGGTTGACATTTGGTTATTTTTGTGGAGAGGCTGATAGGGTAGGATCGCCTAAATTTTTATGGTCAAAGTTAATTTCGAGGAAAGGTTTGCTTACATTTGAATACAAATTTACTCATATAAATGTAGTTTGTTGGTGCTTTGAAAGCCAATCATGATGAATTGACCATATATACTTAGGTGAATGCTAGCAATCTGCATAATAATCCAATTCTATGCACTGTGTAAACTATGTGAATAAAAGAAAAAAACACTTAACTCTATTGACTAGTGTCATTAGCTTGGGAGTAGATGCCAGTAGGATGTGGACATACACTCAAAGACTCCATGTAGGCACCCATAAGATGTCCATCAGTAGATGTATGCAACTTACTGGTAGATGCTCGTATACTACTGATGGATGTTCGTGGCCCTTCAGGATATAGGTAGATGGCCACAATGTGATAGAATCCACCAATATATTATGGGAATCCATTAGTAGTTATCCCATGGATGACATTAGGACCCAAGTAATGGGTGGGCACTTATAACCTGATGGAAAATGCCTATTAGTGAATGCCTAAAATCTACCTATAGATTCTTGTGATCAGCGAACAGTTTCCCATAGGTTATCAATGGATGTCCATAGTGATAAATGTGTAAAATCTATTGATAGATGCATGTGGCCTTGTTCATCAATATATAGTGGCATTCAGACACACCTATGTGAATTAGATTAACAACATCCATGTATGAGGGATAATTATCCCACATGCATGGCCAGACAACCTCTCCTAAAGGAGAGGCACTATAGATACTCCCCTTAACATGTAATATTTATAAAGGTGTATTTTGAATAGTAGCGCATAGTTTTGGTTTTATTATTTACATCCCATACATGTACTCGTATCTCACCAACATTTACCAACATGATGTTGATGTTTGTCTGGGATGTGCAAAAAACCCCAATGCATGGTGTGTGGTAAAAAATATAATTATAATTATATAAATTTGTTGTTATTGTTATTTAAAACCTGTCAATTAAATATATATATATATATATATATATATATATATATATATATATAAGTCATTTCTCATTATATTATCTATTAAATTAGGGATCATAATTTACAAAATATATTAACTAATATAACATGCATAACCACTCCTTTCACTTTTAATACCCATCTTCATGTTGCCTACATATTTCAACATTCACCTAGATGATACAGGTGTCTGCCCATACCATGTTTCATACTAACATTTGACTATGTTGTGTAGGTGTCCATTTACATACATCTAGCATTTTTTTTGCATCATTTATCATGTGGCATCACATGGTTGCCTATGTATCTATACACCTTTTAAACTGATTTGCCACCATTGTGAATTTGATATGCCTCGAGACCTCCATTGATTTTTTTATAGGGATCACTAAAATGAACCTTGAATTCAATCAAGTATCTAACTTACTATTCATGAAGTTGTGTACTCTCTGAGTCAATCAACACTATCACTTTCTATAACTTGAGGAAACCCATGACCTTAAGGTTTTATGGAGTTCTAATAACTGAAAGTTTATGACATGAGATATTAGGTTGAGAATATTTATAGTCCTCTTATATCTCTTATTTATCCTCACCTGAGGTGTCATCATATTATTCATCTTCAGTGACTCCTCCAATGTAGAAAATCTTCTTCTCATCATAAGTATGTCCTTTGCACTACTTGGTATCATAGCTGAAACATAACCTTTTTGAATGTTTGTCTTCAATTTATTGAGGGGTAAATCTAGTAAGTTGATAAAATGGTTATGTTGGGTAACTTTACTATCAATCATTAGTGAAATCTCTTTATTTGACCATATCTCTTTCCTCTACCTTGCAAATGAAAGACTGTGTATTCAACTACTAAAGTTAGATTAAACATGCAAACATCAAGGTGGTTGATATTCTTAAGCCCACCCAATAATATGACATTCATTTTTTCCTCATTGATGTAATCCATGTGTAAGGATTGATTATAAAATTGTTGAATATAATACTTCATAGGTCCTATTTATCATAACTTTGCTAACTGACTCAAGTAGTTTTCTGTGATACTGTTGCGATAGTGCATCTATAACTCATTGATAAACACTGACCAAAAAAAATGAAGGCCATTATTTTTATTTTATGTGCAAAACCACCAATAATAAATGAACTATTTGTGTCACAGATATAAATATGTTATGACCACATTCTATAGGCATGGGGTCTATTGTAGATTAAATGAATTTTCCATTTAATTGATATACGGATTGAATACTTTCCTTCAAACTTATACACCTCCACTTTTGGTAGTATGTTCTTTGATATGTTCTTTGATTTTTTATTGTTCTAGTTGGGAGACCCTGAATGTGATGGTAAAGTATTATTTGGTTGTGGCATATGAGATTGAAGAGTGGTTAATGCCTCATTTATAGCTACCAACTAAGACTTCACATTGCCTGTGTCCCCTTTACCACATCAATGTCCCATTTTAAAACATTGAGATCATATTTATTCACCATGATTTGCATTTACACAAAAAAAATCCTCAAATTTAAATTTTGGGACTCCATGTCCTCCTTGTCAGGCTTTTTTCCTAGAGTGCCTTTCCTTTTCCAACGACTACAAGTGTTTGGACTAGTCATTCATAAAACCTAGGGTTTAGGGCTTCGGGCATGAAAAAAATTATTAGAATATTATACCATTGAAATAATATTTCTATGATGAATTTAATGAATGCTAATTTTCCCAAGGTTATGAAAAAAATTACCTTTTTTTAGAAAAAACCTCAAACAATATTGTAGTGGCAAAAAAAATAAAAATTTTCAGGATCACAAGTTTTGTTTTTTATTTTATCCTTGAATGTCTTAGGAAAATTACACTAAATATGAAAAATTAAAGAAAAAAAATTTACCCAAATTGAAACCCTAATACCACTTGTAATGAAATGACGTAGACAATTCACACTATTGAGATAATATGAGCAAAACAAGGAGATCCACAATAGTAATTGATAAAATAGTATAATACTTGATAAATATGAAATAGCCACTTGGATCAGAAAACCTTCATAAGAATTAAATAAGAGTAAAATTCCTAATATGATACTCAAAGACTAACCGCTACCTCATATATATACTCTACTTTAGCTATGGTTATTCTATAGCTTAACCTTACTAATAATATAAGAACATAGAGAAATATGATAAGATAATATGAAAGGTTATATAACCTACAATTTGGCGACACATCCATAGACACATTATATATTAAGGGCATAACAAACCCTCTCCAACATTAAATTTGCTTAACACAACATTTTATACATATTTTTTTCTAGAGTGAAAGGGATTATGAGGTCCATCGGTCACCTCAAAAACCACAACTCTAGGAAACTCATACAGATAAATGTAAGACACAATGGGGTAACTATACCTTAATAGGCTCAAATAGTCTAGTGGTAATATTAAGATCACTATTAGCACCATGAGCCAACTCTGCAGGACATCTAATAGTTCCAAAGGACCTTCAGTCTTAATTTTTACATCATAAATCCAAACAACATGCCATTTACACAAAAAAATCTACAAGGTGACATACCCAGCTTATTAATATGACCACAAGTCAAAAAATCTCATAAAAAACATGGTGGTGATACAATTTTAATGTTATTTATTAAAGATGAACTTTCTTCTAAAAAAATTTGTAGGTATTAATTATAATTTGTGGGTATTGGACAAATTTTATGGGTAATTCAAATTTCTTCTTACTTCCATCAATTTCAACACAACTAAAACTAAAAAATATGTAAACCCCCATATTAGATAATCAAAACCCATGAAAATAATTGGCATATCTTAACCAACACATGCCAACTCCTAATGAGAGCTGGTCATCACTAGTCATCGATGACGGGTCACCGATGATCATCAGGGATTGGTCTGAACTTAAAATAAAATAAATTTAAACCTATAAAAACCATATTTAAATCTATTTGATGCCACAACTTTGTTCTAAATATCCCTACCACAGTCATCACCAACTTTACCACCAACTTCACCACTAATTATCATGTGGCACAGACCCAACGAGTACAACATAAAAATCATGAGAGGGTAATGCCAATTATCATGCCCTAACATGTAGATTACCATTTTACTTAATCTCATATGTCTTAATTTTATCCAGGTAATGCCAAGCCTAAAATATGAACATATGTCCTTCACGATTCACTCGCTACTGGGTCTAAGGTGGAAGGAGATAGTTCAAGGGGAGGCAGTTAGAACAAGAGTAGAGGAGTCGGTAATTAGTCAAACATTAGGGTAAATTATGGAAGGTTTTATCATTTTCATAGATTAAGTTGATCATTTCATTCCATCTAAGGGATTCATATGCCCCTGTTCAAGGTTACCCTTACTTCTCTATAGACTGTGTCTTAATGTATAATGGTTTGCATGATTGTGAACTGTGTTTATGAAATTTGTTTATAACTAGACTATATATTGATTTTCAATGTAGTTTACAAGTTTTTATTCTCATAAAAACAAATATTCAATCCTCTTTTTCAAAGGAAATAGATTTTTATTATTCAAACACAAAATATCCTTTAACAGATGGTCATTTTAAACAACAAAAGAAAGAAAATCTCAATGTTACCTTTTTAAAATGCTAGTGCATATGACCCTGCATAAATGATAATGGTGCATATGAACCTACATAAAACTTAATCCCTAATTTATTTAGGATATATTTTTTCATATTTATGATCATATAAGGGCAAGTGGTTATTGAATAAGCTAAACAAGGAAAGAAATCATAGAGTTATTTATAAATGTGAAAAAAATGGAATCCATAACTTATTAACACAGATAAAATCTAGAACATAGGAAGCAAGAATAGGTATGGGGAAAAAAATTAAAAGTCTTCAAATAAGCACATTCATAGTGTGTTTATAATCCTCCTTTGTATAAATTATTTAGATGAAAATGCAAAAAAAATCAGGGAAGATTGTAATAAATCCTTTTAAAGGACAATTGTCTTCAATTTTACCTATCCCTATTATTTTTGGGGCCCTATTTATCCTTAGTAGAGGCCCAATAGACATAAGGTTAAGCTCCCATAGGATTTTGTCTTTGCTAATAATCTATTTTTATAAATAAAGACAATCTCTTATATGTAGGGTCATATGCACTACGAATTTAGAGGAAGAGAGTTGTTCAACAAGGTAGAATAGGGTGCATAAGAGCCTCTCTAGCATTTTACAAGATTTAATATCTTCACCTCTATTTTCAATTCACATTTTTTTATTCACCATTTCATGTGTATTTATGTTTTCAAGTGCCTAAATATACTCTATTCTTTGTGATGGGTTCATCATGTATGTTTGATTTTAAGTACATTTAAAGTGTTATTCTTATCATGTTTCATGTGTTTGTGTAGACTTCCACAAAGTAAGAGTGTGTGAATCCATGTTTGTTGTACTCCCATTATAGGGTGTATAATATTGTCTATGGTATTTTCCAAGATTTAATTTCTTCATCTCTAATTTTAATTATTGTGTGTTTATTCACCATTTCCTGTGTATTTATTCTTGTAAGTGCCTAAATGTACTTTATTCTTTGTGATGGGTTCACCATGTATGTGTGATTTTAAGTACATTGAAATTTTTATTTTTTTATCATATTTCATGTGTTTATGCATATTTACACAAAGTAAGAGTGTGTTAATCCATGTTTATGTTTTCATTACTCGCATTATACTATGCAATGCATACTTACTATTGTTGAATTATTCATTCATATTGTTCAATGAGCTTATTAAATATTGACATCAATGTATTTCATAGAAGCTATAACTGAAATTAAATTTATTGCATACAATCTCCATAGACTTTCAAGGCTTCAAAAATATTATTGCTAACATTTGAAATTTACATCATGCATGTTTTAGTTCTTTTAAAGGTTTCAAAATATATTGTATCCATTACATTTTCTTTTAAAGGTTTCAAAATATATTGTATACTTGTCTATATTGTTTTTGTTTTGTGTTTTAGTTGGGAGGGGTGGAGTGGAGCCATGTGGATGTGGTTGACATTCACCTACATAATTAATCCATCCCTACAAATGTGAATATTTTTTGTACTCTCTCTTTCATTTGTCATGCTCAATAATTACAAACCATGCATCCTTATTTTTATATGTTATATATTTTTTAATATTGTAGGAGGAGGGGGTGGAGTAGACTGAAGGTGAAGAAGGTATCCTCAAAGCATCCAATGACTATTTCTAGAGAGATGTATGCAAACCTTTGGCTGCCCTTAATGTTTGTTTTCTCCTAATGTTATACAATCTTTCTTTCTTCGCTCTTACAACAATCAAAATTATAATACTTTTGACTAACACACCATACATTTTTATATGTTGTTTTTGTTTTGTGTTTTAGTTAGGTGGAGAAAAACCATGTGGACGTGGTTGATAGTCACCTACATAATGACTCTATCCCTACAAATATGTGTATTTTTTAGCCTCTCTTTTATTTGACATTCTCATAACCCTATGTTTGTTGTTCTATATATGATTGGAGTTGGGATCACATGTATATGTCCACCTATGTGGTAGGAGGAGGTGGATTCATATGACCTTAATGAAAATGATGATGATGGTTTTATTGTTAATGATGATGGTGATTGGCTTTTGGATGCTTTGTAATTTGAAATAGAGGAACCAAATGTTGTAATAACAATTGATTGTCTTCGATGACATTATCTTATGTTTATTATTTTATGATTTTAACATTATATTGTGTTTGATGATGTTATGCCTTTTTTATTTATTTATGCTCTTAACCTCACATCTCTTCCTTATTCAATGATAGTATGCAAGTGAGTAACAAATCAAGGATTGGGGTATTATGAGGCAGAATGTGAACCTTTACTTATTGAGGCCATGAAATACATTTAGATCTGATGGTGGATATCCATTTTGTTCATGAGATAGGCTTAAAAATCATCATCATAAGATTTATGTTCAATAACCCATTCCAAGGAGCCCCCCTAGGCATGTTAGAAGTGGGAAATGTATGCCTAAGGGAATAGAAATCAACAAAAGGCAAATAGAAAGGAGGCCAATAGGCTGAATCTTGAAAAATCAAAGCATCAACATGAAAGATAGGCTGAAAAGATCATGAGTGGATAGGGAGGATGTGTCTGAGTTATGTTATCTCAGTGAGATATCCTTGAATTCTATCAAAGATGAGATGGTTGCATATGATTCGAGTGAAAACATGGCACAGAGAAGGGAAGCCTGTATTCATCGAAGAGAATATCATCAATAAATGGAGTGATAAGGAGAATGGGTGGAAAAACATCAAGGTGCATGCAGAAATGAACCTTAGGTTAAATGCATTATGTTCATTTCTTTTCATGAAGTTAATGTTAAGCTCAATTCAGCTTACTCAATTTTAACATTGATATTCATACAACAATCTCCATTTTGATTTTTGAGGGATGACCCTCAATCCCATTCTAGTGATGAGGATCACATTCCTTTAAGATAAATACATTTGTGAAATGGTTGATATGTTCATCTGGGGGGCATAACAAATGAAAGTGTGCATGATAGGTTGCCTCAAAAATTGATATTATACTTCTTATGATGACTACATATTATATGCACTCTTTTTTATTACCCATACCTTTATTTGAACCCTACCATTACATATTTTGATAGTGATGTATATTTTTATTGTATGTAGGATTTTGGTGGAGATGAGTTGGTGCAATCATGGGCATGGATTGACCATGTTTATGAGGTATGATAGTTAATTCTTATTTACCAAAACTGACATGTTTATTCTTCATGTTGGCATCTTATTCTTACATTTTGTCAAGATTTATAAACTACACATTTTGCAATAGAGGTGTCCAGGGTGACATGCATATGTGTGCATTCATGTGGTTGACCAATTCCACTTCTTCGTCCATTTCCAAAGGCCTAAAGGCCATGCCATGAACATTGATATTTCCTTGTGGTTATTTCCTTAGACACTATTATTTATATAGATACATTTTGACATAATATGTATGACGTATTTGAATTGTGGTCAAAAATATTATTTGAATAGAAGATTTAAATACAAGTGTTTCATTTTTGGTTTGTGTCAGATACGTAGTTTTCTATTTCTATACATTCAAATAATGGTTTGGTGGTTAATTTGCATTTATCATCTTCACATGTATACCTAATTCTCCTTTCATTTTTTCACATGTTGGTGACAAACTTCACATGTTTGCATGTATCTATGTCTATATAAAAGTAACCATGGTGGGGTGGAGTGAAATATAATATTTTTATGCATGGATTTTCTCTCTAACATTCCTTTATCTCATATCATATGTTTGTCTATTTAGGCAATCAACATAACAATTGTCGATGAATAAGGCCCATAGTTCAAGGCATGGGAGGAGGGGAAAAAAGTAATGGAGAAACACTCTAATACATTAGAACTACCATGCCATAGACAAATATTTCATACTCCAATATAATGATTTCATTGTTTTCATTTAAGTTAGAAAACTCTTTGTGTAAGGAAACTATTCGTAATTATAAAAAATTAGATGTTCTTAGATTGTGAATATTCTCATGGAAAGTCATTTGTGTCTAGATTTTTTAGATTTTAAATGCTAAAAATATTGAATTCTAACATGTATTATTTTTTTTACAAATGAAGTCCCAAATCTAGAGGAGAATGTGCCTACCCAATTTCCTGAGGACATGGAAGAACTTCTTGTAAGGATGAGATCCCAAAACATAATGGGCACATAAGAACATCTTGGTTTACAACTGTCATTAGTAGCTACAAAAAAAAAATCACTCAAGAGGGAAAACTAGTTTTTGACTGAGCTTATTGATAGTGCAAGGGAAAAGGTTATCAAGCTAGAAACTACATTGGTTGACAAGACTAGAGAGGTTAAGAAGTTGTACCGTGCACTTCTGACAATGATGGATGCAAAGATGGATGCTCAAATAAAGTTTTCCAATCTATAAGCTATCGATGCCTACACAAAATCACTCTATGATGTAAGGGCAGAGACTGTGCAGGCCATGCAAATGAAGCATGAAGGAATAGTTGTATATTTTGAAGGCAAAGTTTGATATCTTATATGCACAAGCCAATGGGAAGTCTCCCAATATATGTGGTATTTAATACACAAAAAATGGTAATAAGTTTTGTGCAATGACTCATGTGTCTATTATTGCATGATGTATGCTTATAACTTTGGATGGAAATTAATTGAAACACATGCTTATTCACATTTTAGTCTACAAAATCAATGTTTATTTTCCACTAGTTGCTTACTTCATCTTGTGTATTTAATTCCTTTATAAAAAATGGATGATTGTTTTCAAAAGTTATTTAAAAAAAAAACAAATTGACTTATTATAAAAATCTACTATGTCATCTTATTGATAAGCATATGGGCTAAGTCATCATGGCTTTTAAAGTCCCTCGAGTGGTTTCTTGACATATTTTTACAGCTTCTTCTAATCATGTGTCTTGTGTTTTATTTTTAAATATAAATTGAGAAAAAACAAGTGGTAATTACATAGCTTATAGGTGTTTTTAGAGCCATGACATTTTTCTATTAATTGCAAACTTGCTTGATCTTATAACATATAGGCTGGATTATTTATGAATGTTCATAAAAGATAGTATGTATGTCCTAAATGCATAAAAGTGCTCTTTACCCTAATGCAACTCCTCCAAACTTTGAAAAACAAAATCCAATCCTCTATTCACATGTTCTAACTTAATTTCCCTTGGACTTTGAAAATTACAAGGGTTTCTTACAAGACTGTGTCCCTGTTAGACAACCAACAATAATGTTTCAACTAAATAGATATTATAAACCACTTCAAATCTCCAAAATAAAATTACCATTACGTTTTAGAAGCCAAGAACTCATTGATAATATAGATTCTCTCAAATAACAATCCTTGTGGTCATGAAACAATAATGCAAGTATAGAAACAGGACCTGCATATTGTCAACTTCCATTTTAGGGTCTTGTTCTTTCAATAATTATCATTAAGATCTTATCTCCTAGTTATTCACATCAATAAATTGCTAGAAGAATTATCTTACCTCTATCCCAATGTTATTGAATAATATATAGCTTGATAATAAATTTATAAATTATTTGAATGAACACATTTGAGAAGATAGGTTTCAAGAATCAAGAAGGAAGTTTCTGTATTGAAGACTATGTCTGTAGACCCCTATTTGGGTGTTGTTTCTATTATATGCAGACAATATATTAATTATTAAGAGATTAGTAACATTGATATCATATTGTCATACTTTTCCAAATATTCTTGGTAGTTGTTTAAGACTATACTCTTTGAATATTATCTAAGAAACCCTATAGTCATGGAAATAGGGTCAAGATAGGCTTGTTTCCTATAGCAGTTAATGCAAAGTTGGACTGTGTGCATTTCATTGAAATAAATGATCATTGAATTGAGGATTAAGTGTTTTGGGGTGTCTTGGTAAGTTATTTGAATGATATTTAAGCTCCCTTTGCCAAAGCTTTTACATTGTATGTGTCTTTTTCAACCTTTAAAAGCATATAAACCAATCAACTCATAATTTCTTGACACGGTCAAATAGATTTTAGTATCGAAATATTGGATAGTGGATTGGATAATAACATTTAATTATTGAAAGATGTTATAAAAGGAAAGATAGACCTTAGGAACTTCTTATAGGTTTATGAAACTCATAAAAATGTTATCAAATGTCAATTAAGCCCTATAGACTGGGATAGAGATGAGAAAACCCTATACCTAGGGTTTGAAGGATATAGATCGTTCTACCCATAAAAAATTAGATAAAATTGGTGGGAAGTTGGATTATGAAGTGTTCTAAAATATTTTATGGGTTTTAGGGTCAAGGAATACATATCTGTATTTTTAGAGAGAGATGTGTATAAACAGGTACTAAAATTGACCTAAGAGACATAATGAAAGGGAACAATGAGCAAAATAAGTATAGCAAAGTGTTTTATAGACTGAGTTGGGTTATGAAACTATGAGGATAGCTAGATATTGGAAAAGGGTGTATACATAAATAGTTTGTTTTTAAATTGGAGAAAGTCTAATTTTGTACCAAGTCAAAAAGCCCAAAAATAGGGCTACAAGGACTATGAGATGAGTGACAGAGTTGTGAAGAGAGGAGAATTTAAACTTGGAAAGTGTTTGTGAGTTAATGAAAAGGAAGAGAGGGTATTGAAACCCATGATAAATAAGACAAAATCTTAAATAATAATATGATAACTAGGTAAATATTGATATCATTACTTGAAGAATAATAATAAGAATGAGAATAAGGATTTTATTCAAAGGCATTTCAATGTTTGATATCATTTATAAACATTTGTGTAAAGTCAAAACCTTGAGACATAGCATTGAAACCCTGTTGACATATCCTAAATGTACAGTGAGGCAAAAATATTCATTGAAAAATTGAATGGATGCATAGGTGTGGAAATCTAATGGATTAAAGAGATGTCTTGTAACCATACAAACCTTATGAAACTTGAAAATCCTTTTGAAACCCTACATGAAGAGAGTAAGAGTAATTTGAATGCCCTCATGTATTATAAACATAGTAAAGAGCATGTTTAGATACCTTGAACCTAAAGATATGTTGAAGAACCATAAACCACATAATGAACAATGAATTACTAAACTATTGCAAAAAAATTCAATCAAGAACAAGGCAAAGTGTGAGATAAGTAGCTTATTGTCTGCATCAATATTGAAACATCAACATCAAGAACTAACATCAACATCAAGATCAACAATAAATATGCAATACATAAATATGTACTTTCTTTAACATTAAACTAAACTATTTATCAATATTGAAACATACTATTGTATTGAATTTCAAAATCATCACTTTCATCCATTAAATCTTATTCATCATCGCTTTCATCCTCTAGAACATGTGCATAAGAAAATAGTGGTTCTATTATTGAAATAATCTGACCCAATTGTATGAGAGGAAGGTTTGTGTTGTGGGAGATTGTATATCTCTTCCATAATGATGCATAGGGATATGCTAGACAAAGACTAGATTCTTGAAATAGGTTACTCCAAACACTATATATTTCAAATTATACTCTAAAAGGTAGTTTCACACGAATGAAAATACTCTATACTTGATTCAAATGTATATAGACATTCAGACCATTAGACACCTTCATTAGCAAGAAATTCTCAAAGAAGGGCCTAAGATATGTTGGAATGGCATCAAGAGTACCCCATGCATAAGGAAAAATAACATTGTCCTATGGCCATTCATATAACCATTGTATTTAGAAATCATTTTCAGGCATGTCTATGAGTTTATTATACTTATAGCTCACATAACCAGTGTAGGAGAACATTGACCCAATTCAATCCATTAGGCTTCCTCAAGTTTTTTGTGGTTCCAAGCCTCCTCCAATTGATGGCTCTAACATTGCATGAGACTTCATGCAATGTTTGTCATTCTACATTGAGATGCTCCAGTACATTTGATTTATTCCATATCAACTTATGGAATTCCTCTCATATTTCTATAACACTCCCCATGTATAATTAATTCTACCTAATACATAATTATAAAAATTAATTTGTGATAATTTCCAAAATTAAATCATAAACCATAGTTAATTATTTTACTTAACTATTGAATAAAGAGAAGATAAAATATTAAATAAAGAAAGTTATATGAGTTTTGTTACACCCTTTTATGTTTAATATTGCTTCAAATTCATTATGAATTTTATTGATAGATCCATGAATCCATATGTAGGTTTTTAATGTGTTTATTATAGGTTTGAGTGTAAATAATAAAGGTTTTTGAGGTATGAGTTCTTCTTTTAATGTATATGATTGAACCAATTTCTTGTTACTTTGAACAAGCCCTTAAGGCCATGACCATATTCATGTTAGTGAGTAAAGAGATAATGTTTGAACAATATCCTCATATCTGTAACTATTCCTTAGAACCTTTTTATATGTTAGTGGTTGCATTGAGAATGTATCACAATTGAGAAACAACTCAACATTACATAGTTTTGTTTACTATCTAGTGAGGGATTGAGTTGTCAAATAAGGTGTGTTATTTGGTTTTCATAGTCCAAATGTATGGAGTAACATAATAACACTATTTTAAAATAAAAAGATGTCTTTGATAAGACTTAGAATAGGTTGAAGGATTCAAATAACTCTTTTGGAAGATAAAATGTGGTATTCTGCCTTATGCCCTGCTTTGTGTCTATCAAGAAAGAAAGGGTTACTTGTTTCTTGGGGATATACTATGAAACTTTTGAAACCATTGTTAGTGAGTGAAGTGTTTGTTTTAATGAAATTGAGTGATTAAAAATAAGTAATGATTTCCAAGTACAAGATATGGCAGAGAAAAGGGTCAGTGAGAGCCCTGTTTGGGTTGACAATCATCTTATATAGAGGGATAAGACTTATTTCTTTGTCATGTAAATTGAATCAATGGAGTGGTATGGTTAAGTATCCATCTTATAAAAATAGGTTTTAAATCCTATAGAAGTGTTTTGGAACATTTGACACTTGAATACATAACACTATTGTTGTTAGAAGACGTACAGGTTACAAAGTAGAGAATAATCAACATATGGAGGTCAAGTTCTCTCATATAGAAGTGAAATCATGGTTTCTAGCAATGTTGTTTCCTTAACATAGACATAAGAAGGTGTGAATATTTGAAAGACTCAATTAATGGTCATTATAATGTATTAGTGAACTAACCCTGTTGTGCATAGTCAAGAAATATTCCTAGTCAATTGAGAATGTTGATATTTAATGTGGTAAGGATAAAAGTAAAGGCTCACACCCAATGTAAAAGATGAACAATGTGAAAACATAGTTTAAAAAGTTTATTTGAGCATTTGAAATGACCTATTTCTAAAAAAAATGAATTTTACAAGCCCACAGTTTGTGTAGGCCTAAGAAACCCTAGAATTAGGGTTTTAGTGTTTTTTGAGAGATATAATTGTCTAAAAAGGCTAAACTTTTCTAATCTTTACCTATATGGTATGCCTGACATGATATATTGTAGTTTGAAGATGAATATTTAACCACATATTAGGGCATATAAATAAATATCAAAAATGTAATGACATCTTGGGAAATGTGCTTGGATTGATGAAACCAAGGATGATTTGCCTAGAAATAGGCTACAAGTAATGAAGGAGAAATGTTACTTGAGATACAAAAGGGAGTTGAAAATAGTGATTAAGACCTTAAAATGGACTGAGGAAACTATGATAAGATCATTCAAGACTATTTATAACTAAATATTGATTCATTTAAGCCTTAACCAATATCTGACACTTGCAAGCTACAAGGTAGTGACCTAGTGAAATACAAAGTGAAGGTATTACACTAAGTGTGTTAATAAAATGAATGTATGAACTGTGAAATGCAGGTTTAGGGTTATGTGATAGGAATACTAATGTCAATAAGATATAAATCAGCCCAAGGATCATAAATTAAGGAACTAGACCAACAATAATAGTGTAAAAAGGGGAAGAACTAGTGTGATGCACAAGTAATCAAAGACAAGTTAGAGTTAATGATTGTGATCAGTTAAGGACAAAGAACTAGATTATGATGCTAATGAGGACTTCTCCCTAATGCCTATGCATCATGAGGTAAGTATGATTGTAATGGAGATTAAATATGGTGATATTAAATATTGTGTATATGGTTGATACCAAGCATGTGTTGCTTAGTTCCCTGGTAGAAAGATCAAATTGTGTTACATAGTCATCACCTTGTTCACAATAAAAGAAACTTTGAGCATACTGTGTGAACCCTATTTAGAAGGGATTGAAAGGATTTTTTTTTTTGAAATAAGGAAGAGAGGGTGATGTCAAAGAGTATATAATGTGTTAAGATAATGAGAAAGAGTTTATAAGAGTTTTTGAGAAGGATGTGTTTGAAGATAAATAAGTGACAAGCATATACAACTGTGTATGCCCTATTTTAAGGTTATACAACCCAGCCAAGAAGTATTTTAAGCATAAAGAGATGTATGAATAAGTGTTGAGGAGTTTTAATGTTATTGGGTAAAGATTAATAATGAATGAAATAACCCTTTAGAGACATTCAATTGCTTTTTAAGTGTGAACTGTTAGTCTAGACCTACACACTGTCAAAGAAAACATGCACAGTTGATTGTAATTTGATTATTGTAGCCATGAAATGGATTGTATAAGAGATATAGTCTATTAAAAGAGTTATAAGAGTTGAAAATAGACCCTAACATGGAAGGTTCATCATTTTAAGTAATGTGGAACTCGAGATAATGAATTTTAAGACCTCTTGGCCTGTGTAGGGCATGAAAACTTTAGGATTAGGGTTTGGGGTTAAGAATGAGCTTTAACCATCCAAACTTGGTAAAATTTTGTAATATTTATAGATTGAAGGTAATATAAGTATTTAACCTAGTTTCAAACCTATACAATCTCCATATGTATGGATTTTGAGTATTGTGTTATCTTGAGGGCTTATAAGACCTAATGGAGTAAGGATAGTGAAGGAAAAGTAAAATTGTTTAAAGGAGTAGGGAAAAAAATGATTGATTAAGCTAGGGGAACCAAAAGGGTACTAAAAAATACCAATATTTTCAATTGGATATATGTACATTGCCCAAACCTATGAGCTTTGTCAATTTGGAGCGTTAGTTGAGAGGTACCTTAAAGAAAGAAGTATATTGTGTCTTGGGAGTTATGTCAAGAAAGACAAGTATAAGTTGTATGGCCAAAAAGGGTCACTTAAAAGGTTATAAATTCTTTGAGAAGGTCTATCAGATACTCCCAACAAGGAAAAATGTATAAAAAATGACTAGAAGCCTTATGTAGACAAAGTAAGGATTGTGTGTAGAATACAAAGACAAGGGGTGATCCAAGAATTAGAAGGGGTATATACAGGTATATTTTGATCCTTAAAAACCATCCATGCTTTAATAATTTTTATTTGGAACCTAATTCTAATTTTGGTCGTTGAGACCTAACAAGGTTACCTAAGAAGGAACTAACTAGTGTGTGAGTTCTTATACCCTGTTTCACTTATGACAGTCAATTTGAAAGTGGAAGGTTGTTTATTACAAACTAGTGTATGGTTTAGATGAAAGGAATGATATATAAACTAAGAGTGGTTATTGAAGGAGTATATTAGTTTTTTTTTATATAGAAGGTTAAGACAAAGTGACAATATACAACCATCTTGAACAAAAGAACCCTATATGCACATACTATCACCATGTTTCTTGTTTAAAGACAAAATGAATACATGAGTGTGATAAGGGATAAAGACATTGAATTATTTGTGTCTTATCAACATTTAGAAGAGATTGAGATCCTAATAATAACTTTGGAAAAGTGATCATAACCTCATGAATGCATATTGGATTCTTAAAACATTTGACACAATCATAACCATTCATGTCCCCTCCCCTCTTTACACAGTTTACCTTTGATGGACTATTTTTGTGTGACTATTAACCCCATAAATGAAAATAAATGTTAATGGTGATGTTCCTTCTTCAAGACAAATGGATTGTTCTTTACACACACACACACGAGCATGCGCACGTGCACGCGCACACACACACACACACACACACACACACACACACACACACACACACACACACACACACACACACACACACACACACACACACACACACACACACACACACACACACACACACACACACACACACACACACACACACACACACACACACACACACACACACACACACACACACACACACACACACACACACACACACACACACACACACACACACACACACACACACACACACACACACACACACACACACACACACACACACACACACACACACACACACACACACACACACACACACACATGCATGTGCACACACACACACGCGCGCACGCGCACACACACACATACACACATGCGCGTGCACACACACACGCGCACGCGCGCGCGTGCGCACACACACACACACACGTGTGTGTGTGTGTGTGTGTGTGTGTGTGTGTGTGTGTGTGTGTGTGTGTGTGTGTGTGTGTGTGTGTGTGTGTGTGTGTGTGTGTGTGTGTGTGTGTGTGTGTGTGTGTGTGTGTGTGTGTGTGTGTGTGTGTGTGTGTGTGTGTGTGTGTGTGTGTGTGTGTGTGTGTGTGTGTGTGTGTGTGTGTGTGTGTGTGTGTGTGTGTGTGTGTGTGTGTGTGTGCGTGTGCATGTGCGTGTGTGTTTTAGTGAGATTTCAAGGTAATATATGTGTGCTTGGATTCTATGTACAGCTACAGGAGTGATAGGATTAAGATTATAGTCAAGAAACCAAGCTTTGGACAAACTATTTTAAGTGAAATAGACAAGTAAGATTCAATGTGATCCTTGAGTGATTGAGTCAGATGATTCCAAATGTAAAAAACTTATAAGAAAGGAAAGTTGGGCGAATAGTTTTACATGTTAATGAAAATATACTTGGGTGAATGGAATCCCTATTTAAATGGTGGCATGAAAATGTGTAGAGGTTAGTAAAATACATATCCTGTTTACAATGAAAGGACCTTGAGCATAGTCATAGATAAGGGAGAAACATTTCAATGTGGAGAATTGAATTGGAGGAAAGAATGAGCACCATAATAATGAATATTTGTTGTGCTAGAATATAGAGGAATGTATAGTAAAGCCTTAGAATAATAGAGGATATGATTTGAATAAAATTAGGCTACAACACCTGTAACAATGTGTACTCTCTCTTGAGGACACAGTCCCATTATGAGGAGGATAAATCTTCAATTCTTGTCTTGGCCAAGTGAGCATTGAATGGATGGTTTAAAGAGTTGATTCTAATCACAAATAAGATTATGAACTCATTGGATGAATTATAAGAGGTTTTAAACGAAGAAAATTATCTCTATGGTAGTTACAAACCTGTACATCATAATGTTATGCATAGTCAATAGATAAAACAAGGTGTAAGGGATTATTAGAGGTGAATGAGTCACATGTGTGAGTTACAGGATATATAAAGGGGGTAAACTTTTTGTTAAAACCTAGGTAGGGTTTAAAAGACATTTGATTGATACTTGAACATGGAAAAACGTCTCATAATAGTGTGTACCCTATTTTACATAGACAATCACCTGAGTTTCTATAGTTTCATGTAAGAAATGGACAGAACAAAGAATCCAGCCTATTACAAAAGGAGAAGGTGATGCAAATAGACCCATGGAAGAGGATTTGATACTTTGAAGTGTTTATAACTTAAGATATTGATTTTTGTATACAAACATAGCATGAAATTGTGTGCTTTACATGCAAGTACAAGTGAGCACAAAATTGTAGTCTTGTATTTTGTCATGATGAGTAGCCATCCTAGTGGAACATTCCAAAATAAAAGTGATTTTTTATGAGTAAGGATTATCTTAAAAAACCTTACAAATCCCTTAAAAATGATCAACACAATTCCAAAAGTCTATCAAAAAAATATTTCAACAAAGAGTAGTGTGTGTTAAGAGGAAAGGTGATTCGCCTCTTCATAATGAATGAGTCGTTTATTTTTTTTTATTTTTTTTCACGTTTTTCCTCAATATTTGAAGGATATAATTCAAATTTTGTAATATCCATATCCAATAAATTTTCCCACCTTACCTAGGCCATATCCAAATATTGTTACATATCTAAGGTGCAATTGTGTTATATCCAACATTTGAAAATGTGATGAAGAGACTAGGAGAGCATCTATTAACATAGTTTACATGCCCTGGAGGAATTTCCTTAACTCAATAATAAACACTACTATATGGGCATGAGGTTAAACTAGTGATCCTAAAATACACTTTTGTTTGATTATTATAGTTGATTTATGATTTTCAGATACTGGTTTGAGACACATATTTTGTTCCATTTGTATGGACACTCTCACAGCGATAACAATTATGTTACCACAAGAGTGGTTGGTGATGATGTACATTATATTTTTTTTGGGCATTGCTTAAATTATTTCATGATCCTCCAATGTTTAATATTTTCTTGCATTTGATCATCTTAGTTCATCCTAGTCCACTAAGGGGTACTCTATTTGAAGTTACATGGTGAGACAAGGGAATCACATAAAGCCTAGGTAAAAATAATATTCCAACTAAGGGATAAAGGATGAGTACCATCACAAAATTAATATAATTTAAGATGACCACCATTGCAAAACTACTTTTAAAAAGGTAGTTGATGTAAAAAGTAATTTTAAAAAGAGGACTAAAGAGACTCTTCTAAGCATGAACAAGATAGTAAAGCTACTAATGAATGAAATGAAATCAGAACTATTGAATTCTTTATTTATATAATTTTAGTAACATCATTTGTTTATATAATATTTATAAATTTTATTTGTGTTTAAAACAATGCCTAGATTTACTATATTCTTCGGGGTAGGGTTCAAATATTGTTTAGAAAATAATTTAAGAGATAGTACATTTATGCAATATTATACAACATGTGGGTAGTCTACAAGAATTATTCATGTTAAAAAAAGGTATTTATTTTTTATTACATGCATTTAATTTTTTTACATGCATCTATTATTATTGTGATGTCATTGAAACCTACAAAGGGATATAATCAGGATGCATGATCTCTATTATGTCCACCCATATCTCACTTTGTTTTCCTATTAAGCTCATCATCCTAGCCTTGTCATTTTGGATTATTACAAGGTGGGGTTGGAAAATGTGTCATCTCTTATGACATGCTTTGATATCTGTATCTATTCATATTTTATATGAAGTCTCTCTATCTACGAGTGCAAGTTCCATGCCCATCCTGCACATTTTGGAATGGATACGGCATTGGGTGTTTTGTATTTGATATCACCTTGCTCTTCACCTTGTTATAAACCTATGCCATATAGTTGTTGAATAAGGCCATAGTTTCTATGCTTCTATCCACTACACACCATCTATCAAATATCTCGCATGCTCTACATATCAGGGCCTCAACATCATCAACTTTGGTAGTATACAAGATCTATTCATAAAGTGAAAACCATCAAGTCAAAAATGCCAAAAAATATGACAAACATATGACTGTGACTAGTTACTAGACTTACAATATCATTCCCCCTCAGCTGCTCCTTAGTGTCATCCACCAAATTTGCTACAACACCATCTAGTTCATGCCCTGATCCTTGCATATCCATATCTGATACACTATGCATTTCAGCGTACAAATATCTAACATCCATGCCTTATCCCTCATTTTCAATTCTAAATCCATTGTCCTTAACTTGGGAAATGGAAATGTATTACACAAACTATAATGACCTTGAAGTTGTCAATACATAAGATATGTGGGGGAAATAAAACTTTCATGGTACTCAACATTGATATTGTTGATGTTCTCATTAACACTATGCATTATGGCTACATCCTCTACAACTACCTGCATTGTCATCTTTCTCATTAGTACCACCTTTAGCACATGCTTACAAGTATATACTTGGATTGAACATGAGCAATTGCATATTGACATAGAAGGCATTACAATGAAGATGTAATAATATAATGTTTCATATTTCATAATTTAAACCAATGTCATATGAGGTTTGCTATTGTTGAAGGTGACATGAGAATAAAAGATGTTAAAAGCCTATACCCATGAAATATTTTTATGTTTTTATAATTTAAAGTTCCTGTCGAAGTTGGTGTCCTTGCATTACTGTAGCCACCAATAATGTATGTAAATTGATGTTGTTAGTTAGTGAACCAACCAATCCACCATAAGATGTGCACAAGTCCTTAATGTGCTTAGTAAATGACATTTTAAATTAGAATTGTAAGATTATATAGATGCATTTGTGTCTTGCCCAACATGCAAAAGTGTCTTACAACATCACAACCATATTCCAACCTCATATGTATAGTGTTGTTCCCAATATTCAATAAAGGTGGGCTGAGAGGAGAGATATCTTTCTATAAAATGTTTAGACTCCCTTTTAGACATATCCTCTTTGGCACAATAATGCATTATGAAACCCAAGTCTTGAAACATTGCACATCTAACATTATCATCTTTCACCTTTGCTATCAAAATCTTCAACCACATGCGATGAACATGCCAAATGCATAAGTAGACCTCATAGTCGAATATCTTCCTGAATAGCACAATATTTTTACATAAGTAAATGGAATAAGGAGTGGATGGTGTCTATAAACATACAAATATGAAGTCCATGATGTGTGTAATAATAATGATGAGACACCTAATAAATTTGATCTCCATACCAACATCATCGACCATGAAGGCACTGATTGTCCATTCAATGTCTTTTAAATGCACTCTTTAAAGAATAATTTACATCCATTATCTTATGTCGATAGTACATGATTGAGACATAATTACCCATGAAATGGACACACATTCATGTTTGGAATCAAATGCCAATAATGTATACAATTTGAAATGTAAAAGAAAAAAATAAAAATATTGAAACAACTACTATTGTTACAAACATTAGAACAACTAATATTATAAACTAATCTTACAAACATTGGCATAATACATTCATTGAATTCATTCCAAATGTTGCATCCATCACCAATAGGCTATGTTTCCCAAATCTCAACAACCATTCAAGTTGTTATGGGAGTCAGATGTCCAAGATGAAGGGGATTTACCCATCCCCATCAAGCTCTCCCCCATTATATCTTTGATAGAAAAACCACTTGTTGGGATTGGCTAGTGCCCACTCCCAAACACTTTTTGTATCATCAGTATTGTACACAAATTTTGCCTTTTTGATTAATCACTCTCTCTTGTATATGTCATCCTTGCTTAAGAAATCATCCCATTCTGTTTCACCACTAAATAATACAATTTTCTCGTGCACAATATCCCAATGTTTAAGGTGGATAAAATCAACATACATTCAAAATAATAGTAGCCTATGAACCTATTCATTAATTTAGGAGATGATGTGAGGAGAGAAAAAGCATTTCTTACCCTTGAACTATTCATGTTGTTGGTCATGACAATAGTTTTCCTCATTGTCCATGTCTTTTACTTGATTTTATGTGAGTAGAACACGATCAAGTCTATAGACTATGCATCATGTGCTAACATGACTATGACAACTACACCTTATATGCCTCCAACCTGACTAGCTACCTTTTCCCGACTTAGGCATTAAAGACTTGTCTTTGGGTGTGGCATCAATTTCCTAAAAGTCATCAGGGCCATATGAACACTAGTACCTGCATGATTTTGGTGAATAAATAAACAGTCATGCAAGATGAAAATAAAATGTAAATGAATGGAACATAATAGCATATGAAAAGACACCAACTTGAAATGTGTAGTGTGAGGTGACTCATATGACATATTTAGAGACTGTGGTGATATTGATATCCTTTCCATCAAAATATAAATATCTCTGTGATGTGAAACATGAAAATTTATAGGGAAAAATGCCCTTATTGATTCTCCTTTGATGAAGTCATCAACCCCATCTTGCTCAACCCAGGCAACCCACAAGTCTTCCTCATTGATGTCAAGAAAATTGGCCCACTTGATACAACTACAATGAAGTGGGCCCTCGCATGGCTTTTCTAATTCAAGGTGCATTATTTATTCCCACCTTTTTGCCATATATTGCAGCCTATAAGGAGAACATTTAATTGAATGAATTATAAATGGAATTTCCATATTTTGAATGAATGTAAGTTTCCATTATAGGACTTTTTTTATATTGAAATTAATATAAATCCCTTCATAAAACATATGAAAATAAATGCATCAAAACATAGAAATGGACAAAATAGTGCATGCACGAGGTAGTTACATTTATAGATGATATGAAGTGGCATGCACTAACTACATGCATGTGGGTTGGGCCCAAGAATGTGACTTTTCTATGAAGCCCATAGCTTCAGGAAAGGGTTAAAAAAATAAAAATTGCTAGGAAGCCCATAAGATGAAGATGAGGGTTAAAGAATGGGGAATTTTATTTGAAACCCATAGAATCAAGAGAGGGTAAAAAAGGAGAAATTTCTAAGAATCCCATGTGATATTCTCGTTGTCTATCAAAAAATCATTTGATGTATTGAACTAGAGGCATGAATATACTAGTAATTTATGGACAATGCGTGAAAGGAAATGCTAGTATGCGACACAAGAAAAATATATACATGTGTGCATTCAAAATTATATGAGCCCATATGGGATGCAATTTATCACATTCAATTATAATGGTAGGTTGCCTTATCACCCACAGTAAGGTCAGGGCATAAACCATATTGAGTTATTAGAGATTTAGTGTAGCAAAATAGGCCACTAATTTTATGTAAATGATTTCCTCATAGACCACCAGTACCATAATTCCAATGCACCAAACCACAATTTTTGGCCACTAAATTTAGGGAGGCCCATGAGAAGATGAAACACAATTATGAAACTAAATTAAAGCTCTTTCTTCATTACATGTACAAAATTAGACAAAAAGATGTCATGATAAAAAAGATTTTTATTCATTACATGTACAAAATTATACCACTGTCTAATGTCAATTGTTTACAACTAATCCAAGTAGTACCCATCATGATAATAGGAATTCATATCATCCTCAAATTATTATGATGGTGTTGGAAAATTATTTATTCACCACATTGCTTCTTGATATATAAGGTCATCCAACACATATTTGGGATCTATTTAAAGATTTGAATATGGATATTCCATAATTTCACACAATTATTATGAATACCATCACAAATTGAAAGGTGAAATCTAATCACAAGGTGATATGTATGAAATAATGTCTTTGGTAATAATGTTTCATAACTATTTCTATCAAATTACATGTTAAAATATATTTTCATCATGGGATTCAATGATATTTCATGCTATGGAATAATTAATTTTTATAAGATATTAGACTTAAAAATTAAATCCAACATTTACATTTTTTTATGTGACCAATTACCTTATAACAACTCCAAATTAAAAGCATTATTAGTATTCCACCAAATCCTATTAATATGATTTGCATGAGTAGCCCAAGAAGGTGGTGGTTGATTAAAAATTTCATTCAATGAGACTGCAACTTGATCTAAGTCTCTTCTTATTACATCTCTAAGTTCAATTAGGGAATTCCATAAGTGATTGGAATGACATCTAGAGAGGGGTTCTGAAAATAGTGACATACTACAAACATCACATAAACTAGCAATATGATAAATATCAAATTAACATTCAACACTAGTAATTTACAATTATTTTATGTACCTCCATACTAAGATGCATCCATAACGTGCATGTGAGTGGAATCTCAACCTTGAGATGAAGAGCTTCACCTCATATCCTAGATAATTCAATGCAACTACATGCTCTTAATATAACCTTAATTTGATACAAGAACTTGGTACTAGATATATAAAGGAAAAATTAAATCAACATATAACTCCTTTGATTGAATGTCAAGACCTCTTGATAATACATGATAAAATAAGCATAAGAGACCCCTCTTTTAATAAGGTCGGATGAGAATATAAATGATGAAATAACCAAGCATTGTGTGTGTGTGCATGCACGTGCACTCCTCAAGGGCATATATACATGTGGGTTGAACTTAAAAGATAATAAAAGGGAAAAATAAAGGCACAAAAGACCCATAAATTAAGGGGATATCCATATGGGCTAACCAAGGAAAAGACACTAAAAGTATATTTTGGACATTTTGAGAGCATTCAAAATTATACAAAGGAAAATGAATAGTCGATAGTTAGGACTTCATATAATTTTAATTTGATGGATATATTATAGTATGAAAAATAGTGTTCACATAAATTCAAGTTATGAGGAATACCTGAGTTAGGGGATGATGACATAAGTCCCAAAAAAATGAAAGTCTACTAGAAATATCTAAACGTATGCATATAGACCATATGTGATAAAACATGAAACATACCTAATGTAAAAGGGTCTTGTACTAGAATTAGGTGTCTAAAATAACACACAAATATAAAAGGAGAGATGGGTCATAAATTGTAAATCATATCATTTATAAATTATATAAACTAACTACTAGAATGCATATGATCATAAATGTTGATTTTGTTTTATCATCTCCATTTCGTTGTTGTTATGTGTTAAGAATATGAATATATAATATTATACATTAGCAACCATAATGTAGGTTAGAATGAATTTATTCAAAATTACATTTCAAAAAAAACATTACAATAGAAAAAGGGGATATTTAAAATAAAACACAAGAGTTAAGTTTTTAAGATCTCTCTCTTAACAACTTATGATTGTTAAGTAGATTAATGGGTATGTTTGTGCCTCTAAAATTGAGATTGGAGAAAAGAGTTCAAATTTGAATAATGAAATAAAGAGTTGTGTTGATGAATTTTAAGGAGGCCAAATCTATGTTGGGTTATATCTCTAATGAATAGAGCTACAGATCTTTGACCTTCATAATGAATAAGATCTCATATAGAGAAATGATTTCCTCTAACAATGAGGTAAACCCTTCCATGAATGTCATAATAAATTGGAAACATATATACATAATTTTCCTTTGACATTGGTTATTTATTACCAATTTTACAAATACATTGATGTGTGGAATAAAGTGATTTGACTTCATGAAATGCTTATGAGAGCATACTAGTGATTGCCCCAAACCAAATCTCAATCCAAAAGGAAGAATGGTGTATTTGGGATTTTTAATAAGTTCATCTTCTATTTGAAGATAATGAAAAAAGTAGTGATCTATTTTTTTATAATAGTTTCAATGGTTTTGTCAAAGTTGATTTATAGAAGTTTTTTATATATCATCTATTATGCATTTATGAATATCAACATGTATCGTGCCTTGATGGAAAATGTATTAGGAGGCACCTGATTGTTATGAATACCAATTTCCTACCCAAAAAAAATAAGCACATTGGGCATACCAATTTTTTTCATCCTCTGTTGACATAATTTTATATATTATTCAAGAGCCTTTAAAGAATATATATTATGCTCAATTATTGTATCTTACATACATCTTAATATGTGAACCAACAGATCACTACATCCAAAATAGTTGCTCAATGATAGAAATGGATGCCAAAATCAACCAAAAATAACTACATGTGGAGTTGAATTTTACCCACAATTTTTTGTATAACATATAAGTAATAATTTTATTAACATGATCCTAACTGGGACCTTGAAGTATAGGTCCCTAAATCTAAAAATCATGCAATAATGTTAGTGAAATTAAAGTTTAGAAGATAAGTAATTTTTCTTTCACATCCTAAAACCAATGTGAGATATATCATCTCTCAAGTGTACTAATTTTATTATAACCCTTACATAATATCTCTTCTCCAATATGGCTTCATGAGCTTATAACTTGTTCCAGTGTGTTTGAAAGATAGACATGATATTGGCTTCATGAGTTAATATTGAAGCTCTGTTTTATGATAGCATTTAGGAGTCACGACATAAAATAGTTTATAACAAAGCCTACGTGTCTTAGGTCTCAAAATATTGGGGTAACATAAAAAGATGTCACACAAAAGAAGAGGAATGATTTAAGGAAATATAAACATGTTCAGCTAGAAAGAAATGTGAGAGGACTTGCAATCGATAAAACACTTTGGTACCTTCTATGTATGTCAGGTCCACTATTTAAACATTATATGTATGAAATTATATCTGTAAACACACATTTCAGGTTTGTCTACAGGAACCATAATCATTGGCTTCAAACCAATTCTTGATGATGGGTTCTATAGAGAAACCCGAAACATCAGAGTTATCCATGCAATTCATTCCTGGAAACTCTTATACTATTGCACACTAAAAACTTAAACTTGAAATAAAAATATATCTCCTAAATTATATCTGAATAGAGTATAGAGATCGAAAAAAAAAGCTTAAAGCACATTTTTATCAAATGTCTTAGTTGTGATCACCATGATTGAGATTTCTACCAAATTCCAAGCTACAAAAAGAATGTGCATTGTTTGAGTGATGTCTTCAAAGAATAGAATGATTTCAAAATATTCAATGCAAAGCTATAGCAAGGATGTTCTCAAACTCTTAACTAATGCATTCCTAGAACGACACCCAACCATGTAAGCTTCTTTTGTGTTCCACATGCACGCATCAAGATAGGTCTAGTGGATAATGATTGTAAATTCTTCCCTCGCATGAGTGAAACATGTTGCATTATTGCTTATAATGATTTATTAAATATGTAAAGCTAGTTCATAACATAGAATTTTTGACACAAGACTCTCTGCCAATCTACCAATAGAATGAACATTTTAACACTTTGATTATTTTTTTATTTCAACATTATAAGGACATCAGAATATCAATGCTCCCTATAATTTAAGTACGGTTGTATATGTCAAAATTTCAACTTTTATTGTACATAAAAAAATTAAAACCTAATTTCAACAGTGCATGCTTATATTGCACTTTGCAAATTATTCATAGAGGGACCAATATTTTTCTGATATTTACTCAATAAGGATATAATAGTAATGTGTTAATCGGCCAAATGTTGTGTAAGAAAATAAACACAAATTATACAGACCAATGCCAGTACTTAAAATATGTGTTTCCATGGCATATTGTTTTAACTTACATTAGAAGCCTATTGGATTTAATGTATGATGTGTTAAATGGAAAGACAATTATATATAAATAGGGAGATTGCTTTTGATTGGCTTGTTAAATGTATGACCAACTACACTGGACTGAAACAAAGAAATTAATATATTTAATTTAATTGTGCTCTAATTATAAATTCTATGTGGCATCTAATTTGAGGGTTTATGTGTTTTCTTCAAAGTCTTACAGCCAAAAGTACGGTTCAAATTTTCCCATCTTTTTTCTTCACTGTGCATTTGACAACTCAAATTTCATATGGGACTCTTCGATTTTCTTCCAGTCAACTTTAGAATAAAATTTCTTTACAAACTTTACACCAAGTCACTATCCTTATATTTGTGTTTCTCATCATATACTCAATGTTTCAATTCATAAAATAGAATATGCCATATAGGTTTTTATGCTTTCTTTCCATTGAGCATGCCATTTGTGAGATTTGAACATGGATCATCTTATAAATGTGATTTGCATATGGATCATAAGAAGGGCAACGTTAAATAAAATTTTACATGGCAGGTAGAGTTGGAAGTCTAATTTAGTAATTGAATTGTCACATCCATACTTTAGTTATTTGAGCCAATTTAAGAATTCTTCATTGTAAACATCTACACTATTTCATGCACCACATATTTGCACAAACTTAGGTTCACAATTTAAGCTTTATTTAAAATTTCATTGAATATCCCCAATATACAAAGTAAGAATAGGTATTTCTTGAGATTCCACATAGTTTACAAGTTGTTCTTCTCATAAAAAACACATACTCAGTCCTCCTTTTCACAAGAAACAAAGTTGTATTGTTCAAACATAGAATATCCTTTAACAGATAGCCATTTTAAAGGAAAAAGAAAGCAAAGCTCAATGTTACCTTATTAAAACGGTAATGCATAAGACCTTGCATAAAAGATAATGGTGTATATGACCCTACATAAAACATAATGCCTAACTTAGTTTGGATAGATTTGTTCATATTTGTGATCATAGAAGGGCAAGTGGTCATTGAATAAGTTGAACAAGGAAAGAAATCCCATAGTTTTTTTATAAATGTGAAAAAATTGAATCCATATGTTATTAACATAGATAAAATTCCCAAGATAGGATTTTATTTATTGGGTGTTGTTTCTCCTTGGCAGAGGCCCCCTATACATAAGGTTAAGCTCGCCTAGGATTTTGTCTTTGTTAATAAGTTATTTTCATACATAGGGACAAGCTCTTATATGCAGGGTCATATGCACTACAAATTTAGAGGAAGAGAGTTGTTCAACAGGGTATAACACGGTGCATAGGAGCCTATGTAGATTGTGTTTTGCTATGTCCACTTTCCCTTCAGTGATAAAAAATACAAAAAGGAGGGCATGGAATCTGCTATCACTCTCCATATTGTTTCGTGAACCCTGGTAAGAAGCATATTCGAGACCAAATACAAAGACCGGAGGAAATGATTTTCTTCCAAAATGAGTAAATCTATGACTACTCCCTATCACTAAAACACTACATACACAACAAAACACAAAAAGGAAGGCAAGGAATTTGTCACCACTCTCCATTTTGTTTTGTGAAACACATTGCTTACATTAACGAAATCTATACAAAACATTCATGTGTTCCCATTAAACGGTTGTTCCCATTACAAACTAAAATCCATTGGTACTTGAAAGCATTAGCTATATTAGCTTTATTAGTTTATCATTCTGATGAGGACAGAGTGATAGACAGAGCTTGAGATTCATTTTTTCAGAGAAGGATTTTGGTGGATTTGACGTCTCTGTGATAAATTGGGGGAAATGCTACGGAGTGAAGGTAGGCCAAGGCTTCTAATAGTTGGAATGCGATGTTGAGTGTTTAAAGGAGGGCATGGAATCTACCACTAGTCTCCATTTTTTTTTGTGAAACACATTGCTTACATTAACAAAATTTATGCAAAACATTCACGTGTTCCCATTAAACAGTTATTCCATTACAAACTAAAATCCATTGGTACTTGAAGGCATTAGCTATATTAGCTATATTAGTTTATCATTTTCACGAACACAGAATGATAGACAGAGCTTGAGATTCTCAGACCCCTTATATTGAACGCCAAGGTAGGTAACCCGAGTAATGAAAATAATGCAAACTTGGACAAGGACATAGCCAGTGTGTTGGATATTACGAAGGCCTTTAGTGCCGCAGAATGCATCCGCAATGGAAGGGCAAGTGGACATTGATGAACAAGGAAAGAAATAGCAGAGTTTTTTAATAAATGTGAAAAAATCAAATCAAGAAATAGGGTATATACTTGATATGCTAGGAAATGGGTGGAAGGGTTTGACGAATTCCGCGGATATGGGAAGTAACTAAAGCGTGCAACAAACATCCAACTCTCGAATTCGGTCACATAGGGATCAAATGGTTTAATCTCCAATCAGGTCGCACATGAATCAAACGGTTTAATCTCGAACTAGGTCCATGGAAAGAAATGGGTAGAGGGAGATAACAAACTCAATATTCCCGCCCAATCCCTTCTTCCCGCCTAGGTAACCGCCAACTTCACTGCACAGGTTAAGCAGGTAGAATGGTAATGGTGAGTGGGCAGTTAGTGCGCAGTTAATTAAAATGCTAATCGTGAGCAGTTAGGTTTTTGCGCAGTTAGTCACCGCGAGGCTATTCACCTGCGACGACGACTATTCGCCGGCGACTAGCACTTCCGGGGAGTTAAAAGATTTAAGGGCATCGACTAAAATTTGTGGGTGTTGAATGATTATTCTTACCTCGATCAGAATCCAAGTTGGTCGACCATGATCTTGCAAACTATATTCCGTGATAGCCAGAAATTGTTGTGCGTCCTCCGTCCCCAAGGTATGCGCTGCAAGCACTACATTCCATAATACCAAATCTCATTGAGACATTTCTTTGAATTTTTTCTCTGCATCACCTATACTAAAACATTTAGCATACACTACAATATGATACTTCTGTACAATGACATCTTAATCACACCCCAATCAAGGGCATTTACCTCATGTCCGGAGCTAATGGCAGCCAAATTAATTAGCCGGATGGAAGAAACGTTGTAGTTGGCAGCGATGGGATTTTTGGTGATTCCCAGCACAATGGGAGGAAGAACAGAACGACGGTGAGGTTTCACCTTCAAAATTAGTGCACCGCAATGTGTATAAACAACGCAAATTACAATATTTTGGAGATCTGCATACCGTATTACAATAATATCTATGAAATAATAAAAATTAAATATGAACAAGTGGTGAAGCAGACAATATATAGGCCAAGACAGCAAACGACCTTCGTTGGACGGTGCAACTGCTGTGTTAGAAATCAGAGCTGCATTGAAGTGGGCAGATGCGTTAATAACAACGTAGTGTTCACGATACAGTTAAGCAGCGAAGCACTTCCTTCCTTGAAAAGCGACCCTTCTATTCCATTTTTACATTCCTTCCTCTGCTGCTGCCATTTTTTGTTTCTCCGCAGTGGCTTTACACGCCAATGTCTCAGATTTCACGCATGGTCTATGAAAATCGTAATAACCAAAAAAGAAAGGCAAAATCAACCCATTAACGGCAGAGGTCAAGTTGATAGCCTGTGAAAATAGGAAAACAAATTTTAAAAATTCATAGAAAAATGTCAACCGTTGATGGCCCACTGCTGTGAACAGTGACATGAAGGCTCGCCTCCATTGAATTATTAAAAATAAAAAATAATACGGAAGGGGAAGTTAAAGACGCTTTTGTCTTAAAAATAACACCCACCCCCGTTGTTGTAGTGAAATAGAACGCGGAGCCCTTAGCGATGATATTCTGTCATTCAAGGATTCACAAAACTAAAGAAGTTTAACGCTTTAGTAACCACACGAATTTGTTCTGCTGTAAACTCAAAGATTTGAGATGTACATGATGATAAAGATGAAACGTTGAGGAGCAAGTGATTGTGCTATCACTGCAACCTTTCAGAATATGTAGGGACACAACTAGTGAGTAGTAGAGTGTTTGTCCACGGTAAAACAATTTAATTTCCTTAAATGTGACCAAGAGGGAGGTGAATGGTCAATATCATAAACATCTTTTCCCTCATTTTTATTCATATATAAAAGGTTCTAGGTGTGTTTGAATAAAACCTAACATTACACATAGATTTTATTTTTATTATTATTATTATTATTATTATTATTATTATTATTATTATTATTATTATATATTTTGAATTATAATTATAAAATAATTAAATTTATTAAATATTAAAATAGTATTAAATATTTATTGGTAGATAAAAATGAGAGGCAAATTTTTTAATATTTTCGTTCATTAACTTTTATTTTTATTAATGATATAATTTAATGAATATAAAATAGCTAGATACTCATCCAAAAAATAAGTAAAATATATCATAGTTTCATTTAAAATGTAGAAATATAATAAAATTAAGAAATAAATAAATAATTGAAATTTCATAAAAAAAGACAATACCCTATAATTTAAAGTGAGAAAATGATTTATTATAAATATATTATATGAAAAAAAATAAAAAATGGTTTCCTATTCATTTGTCCAACAACCTTTTTCAATCATTGTTTTACATCACATTTTGGTTTCAATCATATTTCTCATTTCTTATTTTGTTTCCATCATATTTTTCATTTCTTATAAAATTAATTACAAACATGTCAACACTAACATAAAGTTAAAGAGCCACTTGGAAAATTTGGTGGAACTTATAAAAAAAAGCAAACTTCCTTATAGAACATCCAACTGAAATTTGACATCCCCTAATCTAATACTCGTATTTTACATTACATTTAATTTTTAATAATTAAACTTTTGTTGTGGATGTCCATTATTTATTTATTTTATTTTTCCATATAAACTAAATCGTGGCCGTCTACGAGCAGGGCGGGAAAAACTCTTGTATGATGTCATTATCGCGTATCGGCAATAAAGCACTATATGCTGTCTATCTATAAACAGATGGTTAAACAATTTATTGTCTAAACCATTACACTGAATGCAAGTACAGCGACCCTCAATCACCCATGGAAGCTGATTATTCTGAATTAAGAAGCTCAGGTGTTACACTTCCATGTTCTGCATATCCACCTCACACGCATAATGCAAAAAACATAGTAATTTATGACTACACTATGCTTTAATTCCTTGCAGCCTTCCCAGGTCTTGTACAGCCTCTATAAAAAGTTCTAGTCTCGCCACTATCTCTATTGCGAGTGATGCAAAGGCCGCCAACGGAACTGCCTCCGACAACCCTACTTCATAGCGTGTTACACTGCATTTTAGACGAGGGTCAATACTTAGAAAAACATGATTATCCTCTCCTTTATTAGCAGCTCAATCCTCTTTTTTCATACCGACAAACAACGATTCTGAGCTGCAGTCATGTTTGCCATTGGCTTGAGTTGAAAGGCTGACACCGTCATTATCATTAGATACTTGTCTGAGATTGCGATGTTGAGGTGTGCCATGCTGTGTTTGTGAGGATTGTTGGGTGGGATTTACATGAAGGTTGTTGGCTTCCAAAGGACTTGAAATGTTTTGATCTGGTTTATACAATGGCTGGACTACATGCCAGATTTTGGGCTGGAAACAAAAGGAAGTATTGAGCTCCTCAACTGCAACATGCAAACTCTCCATCATGGATTCTATAGGAGGACACTACCTCATGCATTTTATGATCTCTTATAACTCATGCAGTATTTTTGCCACCTCCATACCCGCCTTATAAAAGCATGGCTTATTTAAAGCCAAATGTTTAATGTGGGGTTTCTGCAACACAGTTTATAAATGTCAGCAAATACTTGGTAAATTCACTGAGAAGCTTTAATTAAAGAGTGAATAATTATTTGATGTGTCACCTCATACTCTAAACGAAGGCATCCATGCAGAGCAACGACACAATAAGCCATGTGACGAAGCTTGGTTCCTACTTTCACATATTGTTTACATGGATGCTTGAATCCGAACTTCCCATGCCTCGGCTCCCAGCTCGCAAAATTAGCCTCACACAAAACATTGAACGGATTAATTGACTGGGGCAAATAACACTAAGGTATTTAGTTTTCTAACCTTTGAAACAAGCTACACACGTCCAATTAAGTTTTGAAATTTTATGGAAAGTGAGAGATACCAAAGATTCTTCACTGGCTTTAGAATCTAAAACATTCGTGTATCCTTGAACGATTTTGGCTGAGTCGTCATCATTCATCGCACAGTACTGGGAGCCCTCCAAGTACTACACCGTGTACACTGTAACAGTGCATTAAGTCGAGAAGATGCTATAAACACAACGAAAATGCTTAGTCACTATTCTAAGCAAATGAAGATATTGATGTTACCTTCAACAGAGTCTGCTAAACCATGGATTCTTTTAATGATGGAGCAATGGAGATCCTCTCCCGCCCAGACGGGATATATACATAAACTTATGACGAGGGAAATTGCGCAACCAATTGTTATTGTGGAAAGGCGTTGGTAAACGATGCGGAATATGTTTTCAACGCGGTATCCAGACACGTTTATCATGTTAAAGGTAAGAACGAAAATCACAACGCCATAATCATACGTAATCTTTATCTTGGGGAAGAAACGAACGAATGTTGCTGCTGCGCCTGTTGAAAATATAATGAGTTGAGAATGAGTAATAACAAGTCATGAATCAGCCGTTCTATATTGTTTAAGATATTTTCTAAGAGTTGAGCTGGCATACCAATAATAAAACAAGAAGAACCGATGAGAATAGGCTCTCCAATTTTGCTTGAATTATTGTTGGTTAATTGTTGTTGAGTCTCAATTTTACAGCCATTTTAAATATTGCAAAAATCATATAATTTATTTAATAATTAGTTAATATTCAGTTAATCTATTTATAGAAAATAAAATTTTAAAAATATTGGAAATAATTTTAATTTATATTTAATGGAATTATTATTTAAATAAATTTAAAATATTTTTATTTATTAATTAGAAACTTATGTTCACAAATAATTTTAGTAACACATTGTAATGAATCATTATTTTTTATAGAGATTGATTCGAATAATTTGAATTATTTTATTTTATTTTATTTTTTATTTTTTATTTTTATTTTTATTTTTATTTTTATTTTTATTTTTATTTTTACTTTTATTTTTTTATGATTTTGTATTTCTTATGGTTATGAATAGTGCATATATTTGACTTTGAGTTTTTGGTTTCTTTTTAAGTTGTAGTTTATTTTTATATATTTAAAAGAGCTTCATTTGGTATCAGAGCTTGTTTTTTGAGTGATTGTTTTTTGTTTCAAATATTTATAACAATTGATCATGTCAAACTTTAACAATCTTTCTATTCTAGAATTTAGTGATAATGATTATGATTATTGGAGCATTAAAATGATGATTCTTTTGACAGAAAAATGATTATAGGATATTGTAGAAATTAGTTATCATGAACCAAGGGATTGGGCCACTGTTCAAGTTAATGATAGGCAAGCCAAGAAAGAAGCTAAGAAGAAGAACTCACAATATTTATTTCATATTCAAATAACTCTAGACAAGAGTCTATTTTCAAGAATTTCAGGTTCAAAGATAGTCAAGGATGCCTGGAAGACTCTACAAGAAGCTTACCAATGCAGTGAGCAAGTCAAAGTGGTTAGATTGCAAACATTAAAGAGAGAATTTGAGAACTTGAAGATGAAAGTGTAAGTGATTTCTGTGTAAGAGTAGAAGATGTATTTAACAAGATGGCTACACTTAGAGAAATGTTGAATAAAGAGGCTATTGTAAAAAATGTGTTAAGATCTCTAACAACAAGGTGCAATCATGTTACCATAATTATTGAATAAATTAAATATTTGACTACTCTTGAGTTTGATCACATGGTTGAATCTCTTGTGTCCAATGAAGAAAGATAGAGACACAATAAATGAAAGTGATGAGAAGGCTTTTGCCTCAAAATTAATGATCACAAAGAATGAAGTTACCATCACTAGAAACAAGAATAGACATGTACAAGACAAAGATAATTTCAAAAGTAATCAAGGACAATGTAAATCTATGAATTATAGTTTTTCAAGAGGATATAATTATGCAAGAGGATACAGAAGAAGAAGAAGAGATGGTTCAGCTAAAAGAGGTAAAGGTAGAGGTAGATTTGATAAAATAAATATTCAATGCTATTATTGTCACAGCTATGGTCAGTTTGATTGGAAATGTAGATTAAAAGTAGGATATAAAAATAAAAGTGTTAATTATGCTAATGAGGATGAATACACATCATGTAATTTATTCATTTCATATGACAAAGCTAAAGATAGTCATAATGAGGTTTGGTATTTAGATTCAGGTTGTTCTAATCACATGTTAGGGAATAATATTTTATTTTTTTACAATGGATAAATTTTTAAAAACTAATATTAAACTTGGTGATGATAAATTGTTGGAGGTTACGACAAAAAAAGCTATGAAGGTGAATGTTATAGAAGGTATGAAAATTATTAATGATATTTATTGAACCCTAAATTTGAAACATAATTTGTTGAGTGTTGGACATCTATGTGAAAAGAAGTATAAATTAGTTTTTGATGATAAGCAATGCACGATCTATGATAAGAATCAAAGAAATAAGGTTATTAAAATTGTACCTATGTCTAAGAATATGATGTTCTCATTAAATTTCAGAGAGCATAGTAGCAGCCTTATAAATATGGCATATGGAGATAAAATTTGGTTATAGCATCTCAGAGATGAACACCTAAATTTTCGTAGTTTAAAGTTACTAACATCACAAGAATTATTTTATGGTTTGCCAAAGGTTGAAGAGCATAAGGAAGTTTGTGAAGGTTGTGTTAAAGTCAAACATGTAAGACAAAACTTTCCAAAAGTCAATGCATGGAGGGATTATCATCCACTTCAATTGGCTCACTTTGATATTTATGGTCGTATGCAAATAATTTTTTTGGGTAAGTCATATTTTATTTCATTTATTAATAATTATTCAAGAAAGTGTTGGGTTCATTTTTTGAATCAAAAAGTTGAAGTATTTGATGTATTTAAGATATTTAAATCCCTTGTAGAGAATGAAAGTGGTTATAGAATAAAATGCTTAAGGACTTACCGTGTAGGTGAATTTTTTTCAAATGATTTAATGAATTATTTTTATTTGAATGGTATCAAAATATAACTCACAACTACTTACACTTCTCAACAAAATATTGTGACTGAAAGGAAGAACCATATAGTGGTTTAAATAACAAGGAGCATGTTACAAATAAAGGGATTGAACAACTCTTTTTGGGGTGATGTAGTTGCTACAACACTATATATTATCAATCAAAGTCCTACTAGTGCATGTGAAAAGATGACTCCATATGAAGCACGGTATGAAAAGAAGCCTAATGTCAAATATTTTAAATCTTTTAGTTGTTTATCTTATGTTCATGTAGTTGATCAAAAAATTAAAAAAAAAGATCCAAAGAGTGAGTCTTATATTTTTGTTGGGCACAGTGAACAACCAAAGCTTATAGACTTTATAATCCTATCACTAATAGAATAATTATGTCAAGAGATGCTATTTTTTATGAAGGGGGAGTGTATGGTCATGATAAAGATAAAGGCTAAATTGAGAAATCTAAATCTATTTCTATTGATGTTAATCATGATGATATTACTGATAAACAATGCATAAGTAATTCAATGCCAAGTGCTACAAGTCCATTAAGTAGTTCCTCATCTAGTGCATGTATTCCAAGCACAACTCTAGCTTCAAGTTCTAATTCTTCAAAGAAGGTAAAAAGTTTCAATGAAATTTATCAATGTACAAAAAGTCAATCAGATGAAGAATGTCGAAGAGGTGAGATAGTAAATTATACTTTAATTATACAAGTTGATTTTCAACCATCATGTTTTGAAGATACATGTACTAATGATGTTTGGGTGAAAGAAATACAAGAAGATATAGAATCTATTTACAGAAATGATAGTTTGGAGATTACAAAGATTTCATATAATAAGGAAAAGACTAGTACTAAATGGATTTACAAGACTAAGTACAACATTGATGGAACTATTGAAAGACACAAGGCAAGGCTAGTTGCTAAGGGCTTCACACAAAGGTATGGCATAGATTATGAAGATATATTTGTACTAGTAGTAAGACAAGAGACTATAAGAATGATGGTTTCACTAGCAACTCAAAATAAATGGAACATACATCACATGGATGTGAAAAGTGCCTTCTTGAATGGGTACTTAGAAGAAGTCTATGTGGAATAGCCTCAAGGTTTTGAAGTGCAAGGTAAATAATGTCAAGTCTACATGTTGAAGAAGGCTTTGTATGGCTTCAAACAAACACCCAGAGCATGGTATGCAATGATTGATAAATATTTTCATAATAATAGATTCAAAAGAAGCAAAAGTGAGGTTACTCTTTAATACAAGCAAGAAGGTAACGATATATTTATTATAAGTTTGTATGTTGATGATTTGTTGTATATGGACAATAATTCTAAAATAAAGAATGAATTCAAATTGTAATGATGAATGAATTTGAAATAAAATATTTAGGTCTCATGAAATACTTTTTAGGGATAGAGGTTCATTAAAGTAAAGGTGATACCATCATTTGTCAAACTAAGTATGTAAATGATATGTTGAAGAAATTCAATATGGTTTATTGTAAACCAACCTCCACTCCAACTACCCATGGAGTTATCCTATGTAAAGAACATGGTGTTGAAAGAGTTGATGAGACAACTTATAGAAGTATTATTGGAAGCTTAATGTTTCTAACTCACACAAGACTAGATATTACTTATTCAATTTTTATTATATCAAGATTATATGTCTAACCCATTTGAAATTCATATGAAGGTCTTCAAGAGAATTTTGAGGTATGTGAAAGGTACTATTGGCTTTTGTGTTCATGACAATGCTTCTAAAAAGTTTAAACTTTTTGGCTTTAGTGATTCTAATTGGGGTAGTAGTTTGGATGACCGAAAGTCAACATTTGGAAATTATTTTTCACTTGGTTCTGGTTGGGTTACATGGAGTTCAAAGAATAAAAGCTCAGTTACTCTTTCATCTACAGAAGCATAATATATTGAAGTCACTTTAGTAGATACACAAACATTATAGATCTGAATGGTTTTAAAAGAAATTGGAGAGAAACAAATTCAACCTATAGTAATTTTTTGTGATAATGTTAGTGTTATCAAGTTAGCGAAGAATCCAATGTATCACAACAAGTCAAAGAAATTAGATTTGAACTACCATTTTACTCGATATTTGGTTTAGAAGAAAGATATAGAATTGAAGTATATAAACACACAGGAACATGTTGCAAATGTCTTCATTAAAGCTATGGTAAAAGTTTAGTTTTTGAAACTCTGAGTTCAAATTGTTAGTTCACTCAACATCAAGGGGGGGAATGTTGGTTAATTGTTGTTGAGTCCCAGTTCTATAACAGTTTCAAACATGCAAAAATCATGTAATTTATTTAATAATTAGTTAATCTATTTTTAGTAAATAAAGCTTTTGAAAAGCTGGAAATAACTTTAGTTTTTATTTCATGCAAACTATTATTTAATTCAATTTAGAATATTTTTATTTATCAATTACAAAAACATGTTCACATGGGATTCTTTTAATACATTGTAATAGATCCTTATTTTTTATGGAAAATGATTCGAATAATTTGAAGATTTTTTTTTTTTTGCATGATTCTGTATTTTTTCTAGTTATGAATATTACATATATTTAACTATGAATTTCTAAATTCTTTCTGAATAGTAATTTATTTTTATATATTTAAAAAAACATTAATTATCTGCAATGTAACCAACAGTTACAATAAGAGAACCCGCTATGACAGTGCCCATCCCTGTGCTTAGCCTCTTACTCAGTGTAGCACCTACGAAACCAACAAGCTCCAAATTAGTAGGGTAAAAATTGGTAACAAATATATTTATTTCTAGAGTAATTTAAAAAATATATTTAAAGAGCATGGCCGGCAGTATGATGGATAATTGGTTGACTATTTTGCCAGTTACATATCTATGGTTTAAAACTTGTGTTCTCAGGTGTCTCCTCAAAAATATTTAATGGGTGCGGTCAGTAGTACGATCGACAATCAGTTGACTATTTTGTCAATAAAATATTTACTATTCAAAACCTATATTTTAAGTGTCTCCCTAAAAATATTTAAAGGGGGCAGCCGATAATACGATCGACAATTGATTGACTGTTTTGCAAATTACATATCTATGGTTCAAAACCTGTGTCCTTGAGTGTCTCTCCTCAGATTAAACGGATAAGAATATGCATTATAATGAATGCTAGTAGGAATTAGGAATTTAATTTAAATGAAAACTAATGGATAAAAGTGAATGGAAATAATAAAAGATTGTAACGAATTACCATACAAACAAAAATTTATTTAATATATTTAACAATTAGTCAGAGTAAACCCATTGAGATCAGGGCAAGTTATATCCCAAGTATGGTATAAAACTATATTTGGCCTAGTGTGTTCATGTATAGTAATGTTTATGGCGGAAAATAGTTGGCTCTAATTAGAAAGTAGCAAGGGGAATTGGTGGTGTTATTAAGATTGCGACTAAATATTAAAATCCAATACCCGCAACAACAATGAAAAAATTAGCTGCTGTAAACTCAATAACAGTCATGATCGTCCAGACGGCATTGTCACCCACTTTTTAAAAAAGAGGTTCCACCAGATAAAAGAATGACACCACTGACAATGCCAAACCCACCTTGATCGCATGAATAGCTCTCCTTGGATCATCTTTGCCCAACCTCCAAATTTTCATAACAACCTTCTCCAAGGGCTGGGTAAAATAATTGTTCTCGCAATTTTTTGGTTTATTCATTACAATCTCAATCTTGCACTCACCCAAGGCTTGAGTGGCCATTAGCAAACCACAAGGTCAAGAATTACACTTTAAGAGAAATCAGATCACATCAACTTATTGACGGGCATTTGCTTGCTGAATTTGTAATGTTCCATGGCTTCTTATACAAACATTTTATCGTACGCACATGTAAAGATAGCATTATAGCCGTACATCGATATTTTGGTTGCGTACGGAATGCACTCACATTAACCTGGGTCCCACCTGATTTGTATTGGAATTTTTAAAATGTCTTCACTCAAATTATTGTGCGCGTGAATTATATGTGGTCCTTATTTCATCGTATTCTTTGTTTGAAGAAAAATCAAAATATCTCATTATTAGCTACCATTTGAATGTAAGTTTTTTTTTTTTTAAAACAGTTCGGCGGCGTAGTGCCGTGTTTAGTCGTCGCATTTGCTGAATTGAAGAAAAAACAAAGCAATTTTAATGATGATGTCAGACGATGCCCTGACAAGCGTTTGGATTTTCTTAGGGTTGCTACTTGTTATCTTCTGATTCATCATAAGCTAACAGAACAGAGAATGTATGGAAAACGATGTAAGTGGACAACCCATTCATGATAAACCATTTTTATCGTGGAAACAGATTACCATAAGTTATCACTACCGCAGCACCGCCCACGGTTGGATTGTAGGGCTCTTTCTTCACGTTGTAGTACTAAAATTGGACAATTACTAGAAACGATAATTGGCTAGTTTCTTGTTCAAAATTGATTGCAATCATATCCCCGTATAGAAAGGATAGAGTTCCAAATTTTGACTCAATAATTTTGTTTTTAATTAATTTTTTTAATTTAATACATATATATTTTAGTTAAAATTAAACCTAATGTTATATATTTTTATATTAAAAATTTAATGAGATTATTAATAATTTTTTTATTTAAAAATATTAAAATAATATTTTTAAAATAATTTGATAAAATAAGTTGAAATAAATTCGATATATATTATGATAACATATTTTATTGTAGTCAATCAAATGCACATGGTTTATCTTTATTTATAGATAGAATTAGAAAGTGATTAGAATTTTTTAACACATTTTTATATAATGAGAATGTTTAATTTTATAATTTGGGGGAAAAATAATCCCACTTTTTTTTTTTTGTGTATATATATATATATATATATATATATATATATATAAAATTTAATAAGATATTTAATGGAAGTCGAACAAGTGAGCTTGTTTTTTTTTTTTTTTTGGTTTTGGTTTTGTTTTTGTTTTGTTTTTTTTTTCGATTTTTGGTTTATCTACATAGTTGCTAGTCAGTGTGTTTAGGGTTGTTAAAGTCATTAAGAGAAATACACTTAATATATTTTTTAATGTCAGTTGAGTTGTTACCTTTATGGTGACCTAATATCTCACTATATAGTGTATATTATTCATACTTTCTGACTAATGAATCAACTAATGAACATTTATGAAGCCCACTTTTATGCTTTGTATTACTCTCACTTACTCCTAGGGTTTACGTGCAATCTACGATGTTCAAATATCTTAGAACATGGTATCAGAGCTCTGATTCAACCACCACTTTAGCACTTATAAAATACTTGGTGAGATCTTACATACTAGCATTCCTGTTAACTTTCTTGATTTTCTAATTTTCATAGCTTTGGTGGGATTTTGTGAAAATACATGTAAACTATATAGTTAGAGTTTCCTATCACAAAACAAGGAACACCATCAGATTTCAAACGTGCCAAAATCATAGAATTGGATCATGTAAACACAACCTAGATTTACGATAGTCATTTTTAGTCACTTTAAGGGTTTCAAGTCATTTTCAGTGATGTCATGCATTTCCATATAATGGGATTCTCAAATCAAGGAAAAATTTATGGGCTCTTAGAGTTCTCAAATAGGCCTTTGCTAATTTCTGGAGGAGTTGTACTCATTCTATATATTTCTAAGTTTTTAAACTTTAACGAAGTTTCTACCCCTTGCAGGTAATTTTAACAATTTATCAGATTTTTGACATCATGTTTCCATGCTTGGATAGACATCCACCCTTCGAAAATATTTTCATGCTTGTCAGACATTCCATGGTGGAATTATAACTTTCGGTGCACATTCAAGACTTTACATGCAGGGCCATCAAAACCTGACACTTGATTCTACAATTTTTAGATCTTGAAACCTATCCAAACACATGTTAAAACATGACACCTATTCGATAAGCCATTATAAATCAATCCCTACCTAAGCAACCATTGGAACATGAAACTTGTTTAAATAATAATCAGATCTAGACACCTACCTAAGCAACTATTAGAACTCTTGCAAAACCATTAGAACCTGACAACATGATCACCACACCATCATATTATACTAATTGTAAAAGTAACTCAAAGACTTTGACCCTTCTTCAGGTATGCACCATGGACTTTGGCAACTAAAAAAACACCCAACAGACTTTGATCCTTGTTATCTGATCACCTCTTTTATACCTATGATGGCCACAAAGACATCAAATTTAAGCTTAGATTACTTGATGTGTGAGAGACCATAAAATTTAGGAGATAAGTCAAAGTAAGTCTTAGCCCATAGTCATATGGAAAATTAGCCCTTGGACACTTCCAACCCAAAAGTGCTTAACTTTTACTCTGTGGAGGCATATGTTTTTTTAGAAAATTGATTCACATTTTTTTCAAGCTTTTTCTCTAAATTGCGTAAAATTTTATTTTACGAAGGTTGATTAAAAAAGTTCCAACACTATTTTCCACCAAATTTTCATGCGAGAAAGATTTTCAAATGGTCATAACTTTTGATTGGTATTTCAGATTCGAGTGTCATATTCGTTAAAATTACTTGTTTTTATGCTCTATGCATTGATGGTAAATTTAAGCTTACTAAAGCTCTCTTCAAACCAAATATTATACACACTTGGATGCATTATCAAAAAAGTTTGATATCCCTCCTGTTACTTGTACTTATGCACTTACTATTCAAGATGTATTATAGGCCATGTCCAATGTCTATAAAAGTGTGCTTATATTTAAAAAATTAAGGGGGGTCACTGTTGTTAGTTCTAAGGGGGTATTATGTTGTGTTGTGCATTCTTCAGTGTCTCTTCTATAACTTCTTATTTTTTACATTTTGTTGATTCTACACTTTGTTTTAACGTTTAAGGACTTAACACAATGTAAATCATATGTTTGTTAAAGTGATGAGTAGACTAAATTAATGAAATCATATGCAATAAATATAGTCATTGATTTGTTATAGAATTGAATAGCTTAACTTTTTTAAAAATAGTAATAAATAGTGCAAATAAAGACTTAGTTGGAACAAAATGGATACAAATGATTTGAGTGCTATAAATTGAGATGGAAGGTGGTCTAGCTATCATAAACTAGATCTTTGTATCATAACCCTTGTTGAATAGTACCACCAAAATTGAATAGTAGCACCATTACTGTTAAAGTAGCGATAGTGTCCTGATATTGGTAGTAGTATCGACTGTGCAAGACTATCCCAAGCTTTTGGATGCACTTGTGTCTAAATTCTTTTGGTGTATTCATGTGCACAAAAGTTTTGAAACATTAAATTTTGCATATAATAACTTATTTATTATACAAACCCTAATCCTCAATATAACTAGGGCATGAGTTGAAATGTGTGCTCATTAGTAGGGTAGGTTAAACATCCTCAATACTCCATTATGAAGAGAGTTTCCTACATACTAATTCTCTGAGGAGGGATCAAGCCCGATGTAGTTCTCCCCATATAAGTGATGGTGAAAGTGTAAGTGATACTAGTATGATAGTGGATTTGAGTGCCTTGAATATGCTCAAGATTGAAAATCTAGAAAAATTGAACTTGGGGCTACTGTAAATGGTAGTATGCCAAAGTAGGGTAGAATAAGGATTGATAACCTTAATTTTGCTCAACTTATTTTGTGTTCGAATGAATATTTTACATTTTATTTATATCTAGTGGATAGACGGATAAAAATCATGTATTTATATTATTTTGTAACTTGTGGATGATAAAAGATTTGTAGGCCAATCTTAGGAGGTTTTCATTTTGAAAAGATATTTGTTTAGGAAAATCTAGGTTAAAGGACATTAACACCATTTTGGGTCATTGACGCCACACAGTGCTAGTGTCCTTATTGTGGAGCTAGTATCCAACTAATAGAAAATTAGGCATGAAGGTTCAAGATCAAGAAATGAGGGTCTAAGACTGATTTGAAGCTGATTAGGGATGCCTCTAACCCGTATGAAAATTAGATAACTGTGATAATATGCTATATGATGGGTCTAGGGCTAAACTAAGGATATGTAGTCTCAAGTAGCACTCTTAAAACCCAAATATCATTTTTAAATGATTACATTTTCCCCCACTTACCCATTTATTTTATAAATGCAACCAACAAAGCAAAATAACTAAGATAAAGAAAATAGAAGCGTACCTAGACTTACCTAAGAAGTGAATTCTATGACGATGAGTTTGAGTGTGTGAAGTTAGGTCTATGTATGCGAAACATGATATAATACATGTCCTATAAATGAAAAGTGCTTAAATCAGTCCATACTTCAGAGATATCAAAAGTAAAATACTATGTTGAATGAAGAAATAAAAATGAATAATTTTTTGTAGAGAGATGGGAAAGAAGAAAGGAATGGATACACTTCATTAGGTACATAAACCAATACATGAACTTGGTGAAAACCTAGATGTGTGCATGTATGTAATGATCAATTAGTGAATAACATTGATTGAGATGATGGCTTCCTCAATCCTCAATCATTTCCCACCCCTATTTGGTGGATTATGACCTGTGAATAACATAGATTGGATTGATAGTGTTACCAACCCTCTCATGTGGCTGGCTCAAGAACTCAATCTGGTTTTGACTCCATCATTTCCCACCCCTATTTGGTGGATTATGACCTGTGAATAACATAGATTGGATTGATAGTGTTACCAACCCTCTCATGTGCATGGCTCAAAAAAATAAGTAAGTTATAAATCTATGATTACCTACTCATGTTTAGTAGATGCATCTGAAATTAAATTGCATAAAGTACTAGAAATTTATAATTGGCTATAGTTAAGTGTATATGTTAATTCTACGGTCACTCAAGGATTTCACCACTATAGATGGAGTAAGACATGAAACTGGTGTGTAACTTAGAATATGATTTCAAGTGTATACAACATAGAGAATGACATGGAACTTATCATTCCATATGATTACCTAATGTGTTATTGAGCATATGGAAATAATGTGTTATGTACATGCCCTTGAATCTAATATCTAAGCATATAAATTATGGATTTAGTTGTAATAAATTGTATCTGAGTATCTAAACTAAATATGGGAATTATCATGTTGTACATGATGCCCTTAATATGAGAAAATATGAATCTAAGATAAACTAGTATGAATCTAAGCAAAATTGATTATAACTAATAAATTTGTAACTAGATTTGTGCAAACATGTATTATACCTACTATACTTTGTTGGCCAATCTGAGTTGTTCTAAAATTAAGGCTACTAGATAGTAGCACCATATCCTATATAATAGTGCCATGTGGCATTAGTGTCCCTATTTGGGTGCCAATGTCCTTCTGGTCTGAATTCTATGTTGTTGTATTGGTTTTTGAGTCACTATTTTTTCACTGTGTTTACTTGTGTTTGATTTTCTAGTAATTGAGCTTGCATGTTGAAAAATGTACTTTGAGTGTAATATAGGAGCCTAATCACTGTGAAAAACTCCTATGAGTTCCAGTTCTTTTGAGGGAGTTTTTAAGCCTATGAAAGAACTATCTTCAAATGAAAAAGCTCTACAAAATGTGTGTTATCTAGAGCATATATGATAACTACAAGATAATCTAATATAATGTGCATACATAAAATTATAATGTAAGAGATATGAACATAAGTATGTGAAAGATGTATGTCATGTCTAGCATTCACAAGGGTGTCAAGATAGATGTAATCAATATATGTAATAATGAATTTGATTAAAATTGGGTAGCTATTGAGGGGGATGGGGTATGATGTCCATCATGTCACCCAAGTAAGAAGGGTAGATGCATGAGGTCCCTCATGGCATGAAAAAAATGGTGTATAACAAACAAAAAAGAGTGTCATGGCCATGACACATATAATAAAACATACATATAAAACACATGAAGTACGTAAAGTAGGCCAAGGGACATGGACACATGTCACTAAATCTGAGAAAATAAAACATAAAAGGACATGTTTAAATATCCACATATGCAAGCAACAAGTAAGTTGGCTTAGAGCCACATAGAAGGACATCTTCAAATGTCCACATACATAATCAATAAAGCACATATAATGATATAGGCACATATCCAAAGCATACATACTATGAATAGAGGTGGTGTAGAGCCAAATAACAATGACATATTCAAATTCCCTCCAATAAAAAAAGCATAGATGTATAATAAAACCTAAAGTAGAAATAATAGTAATGAAAGTATGTATGTATATGTAAATAAAAATATGTGTAAGTTCTAGGGTGTATATATGCTAAATCTAAAGTAGTAGTAGCTTAAAAAAATCTGATTATGACTATCAATGATCAATATCAATATATAACAATGCTAAAACTAGAATGTAGAGTATATAAGGATAAAAAATGGTAATCAAAACTATGTATAGGGTTCCCCCAGTGTGGGTAAATGTGTCAAGTAAAAACCCATGTATTGGTGTATATGCCCCCAATGGGTAGATAATGTCATGTATGGATCAGTGTATTGGACCTAAGTCATGTAAGCAGTTTGCAAGAACTCAAAAATAATAAGTGAAACATGTATGTATTATAAAACTGACTATACTAAGATAGATAACATATGTATTGTTTGAAAAATATAAGAAACATAAACATGGCAATGCATATAATTTAAAAATCTTGTTTTTTTTGAATAATTATTTGAATGTTTTTGTGTTTTTGACATATTATATTATTTTTGTATTTTTTGAAAATAAGATATGTAAAAAAAAATGAAAATGACCTATGTAAAAGGAAAAAAGAGAGAGGGAAAGTATATACAAGAAGAGAGAAACCAAACTAACCATGAGACTCACTATCATTGTGACCTGTGTCAAATAAGGGAACTGTGATCATGCATTCTATGTGAAAGGGCAACTATGGTCCCATAATCTAATTTACTGAGTGATTTGAATCTATATCTACCTATGTAGTGGTGTTAAGAATATGTGTAACTAACAGTGGTGTCCTATAAATTGTAGGGGTCTTAGGAACCCATATGGTATAAGAAGTTGTAGGTGACATAGGTGCCCTATGCTGAGGATTTCAAGAACCCAATAATACTGATCTAAAAAGATATGAGTGGAGGAAGGCCATCTATAAAATAAGACATATCTTTGACATAGGGGTCTTTGTAATAGTTGTCTCCATGGGAGAGTATGCATACGTGTCAATATTTTAGTGGCTCTACTAAACTCTTTTGTGTATCAATAAGCACTATGTTATAAGCTATAATTGATAACTATGCTATATCTAATAATTGTGTTGTAACTGTAACCAATATCTATGCGGTAAATAAGTATGGGATAGATAAAGGATACTCATATGGAAGATCCTCAAATTTGACCACCTAATTTGCATGTATGTATTTTAAGCATCTATGCGCTATGTATAGGATGGCTTGTAGTTTCTATGTCCATGGACTATCCAATAACATATCAAACACACTGACACTAGGAATTACTAAGAATTGAGTGGCCACATGCACTAAGATAACTTGTAGTGGAAGCACAATCTCCCTGATGGAGGTCTGAACATTAAAAATAAAACCACTAATAACTATGTATGTGGGGAATATATTCTACTATAAATACCCCAAATGTTATAAAAGTGTCATAGTACACATGCTAATGCTTGACCCATTGTTAACCATAATACTCTAGATAAGATGATGATCTATCTAATCTCATAAAAAGAGTGTGTGTAAATCTATATCATTGTTAATAATCTCCTACTCTAAGAATGTGATGAGTGGTCTAGCTAGAATTATAGTGTGGTACATACCAATGATATTATACGATGGGTGTGGCTCCTCTGTAATAATATGATATGAAGATACTAGTGGATGTGTCTGATATGTCTAGTGAACACCTAAAGAGCTCCCTAGCTCATTCATTATGCACTTTGAAAATAGATTTGAGAATATATTTAATGCCTCATCTTCCATTTATTGGACTTTCAGTTCCTCTTTGTGTGTGCCCACATTGATAATTTTAGCCTCAATCAAATCTTGTATCTTATGTTTTATGCTTATGTATTTGTTTGTTGTATGGCCCGGTACCCTATGATACTTGTAAAATGTGTAGGATTCATATCTTTTTATAAGGGGATGTGTTGTATCAACCTCTTTGATGGGAGGGAGAGATGTGACATTGCATTCTAAGAGCTAATGTAATTTTAGTAATCATTTGAAATATGTTAGTAATCATTTTTTTATTGTAATTTAACAATGTGAGTATTGATATTAAGTAATAGATAAGATGAGATTTTATTATATTATTATTTATTTTTCAAGCCATCTGTTATACTCATCATTGAGATATCCACAAAATAAATAAATTATTTTTACACATTTTAAGATTAAATAATTGAGAAAATTATAATTTTGATAATACTAAAGACAATGTGAAACTAATGTAAAACTTATAATAAATATTAAAAATAAATTATTTTAATTAAATAACAAAATATTAATTTCTAATCATATTAATGTGACATTCATAATACAATTTTCTAAAATTTAATAAAATAATTTTCAATTCTTATCATATTCATATATTTAATATAGAATGACTTCTATTTAAATCTAGTGACGTTATAAATATATTATATTTGAAACATTAAAAATATAATTTATTTATTTCTAAATAAAAAAAGTTATATATATATATATATATATATATATATATATATATATATATATATATATATATATATATATAACAAACAAATAGTATAAATAAATAGAGATTTTACATATGTAGAAACTACAGAGTTGTTGGCCACTCCCTTAAAAAAAACTCCATATATAAAATATTATTATTATGGAAAACATAATAAAATTTCACATACAATAAATTATGTAATTGGTAGGTTAAGGTGTGTTAAAAGAAATATTATTATTATTCATTTTATGTGTTAAATTAATATGATTAAATATTTAAAAAAAATTAATATAAACAATAAAAGTATTATTATTTAATAATTGATTTTATTTATTAATATAAAGATTTTAATTCATTCAATTTAATATTAAAATTTAAAATATATTTAATTAATAAAAATTGATAATTTGTAGCTTATTTATGAAAATACAAATCTTTTTAAATATTTTAAAAATAAAATCTTACTCCAACTACAATTGGCTAAAAAATATTTGTATTGTACAGTATCTTACCCTACAATATACTAATAAATAAGTTGTATAATATGTCATGTTTTGAAGTTGCTTAGAAAGTCTTCTTGTCAAATTGTGGTCTCCTTTACTTAGGTTGATGTAGTTCTCCTAGAAATAGGAGGAAAAAGACCAAGGTGGTATTTAAATGAATTTGAATAGATAATATAATCCATCATAGATAATTTTTATGGATTTATATCTTGCATGGAAATTCTAAGCCAACTTTCATGATTTTGTGATTTTTAGTATTTTTAAAATTTCAAGTGTTTTTAGAATTGTCTAGGCATCTCAACTTGATGGAGAATGATGAGACATAGAATGGTTTAAATTTTAAATATTGAGAACAAAGCTTAAACATGCTCACAAACTGGTGAGAGAGTTCAAACTTAAATTGGTCACAAAACATAGAGAACATGGGAAAGTGGTGACTTCTCATTGACCTCAACATGAATTGAGTGTTGCCTACATAGTACCAAATGAGACCTAAAATCACTGGAGTTCCACCTTGCATTTAAAGAATTTGACTAGGTAACAAAAAGTTCATGAATTAAGATAATGGCAAAATATAACATAAGCATGCAACAATGTGGGTAAAACATGGTTACTCCTAATTTTCCCAAAGATAGTTATAACAAGAATAAAATGGCATGGATCAATGATATTAATTTATCCAAAGGCAGTTATAATTAATAGCATAATAAATGAGATAGAATGTGGAAATAATGAAGAATGCAATTGCCAAACTACTGTCATTGTTACAACCTCACATGAAATGTACTAGAATGATATAGTAATTAAAAAAAAAACTACTCAACATTCATTATTTTATTAGATTACACCACAATAATCTAATTAGTGATTTTTAACAAACATAACCAATCATATTACACTATCAAAAACTTAGAACCATAACAATTCCAATCATTAACACTATATACAACATAACATAACGTAACAAGGAAAGTAATCACATTAAAATCTAGTCACAATTGGTCCAATAATACAATGATTTCTATTGAAGTAACAAAATAATTTAATTACATTTCCATTAGACATTTAACCTTAATACAATAAATAGATACTATGCTCCATGGAGATCTAGTCAAACCAACTTGTGTATGTATGATAATCTCAACTATAGCATCCAAGTACTATAGTGAGAATAGAAACCATTATCCGAGTACTTTTCCATACCAACCATAGACCATAAATTCTCCATAAAATCTTCCATCAGGGTATGGACCTCCCTTCATGGATAGGGAGATAGTAGTGGTGCATGAATTTAGAGAGACATGCTAATACCATGTGTGTTGTAAGATTTATAGTACATGATTTGTATCATAAAGAAAATATGTTTCTAACATGATATCGTACAAACATGTAATTCAAACATATAAAATGAAAATATCTGTTTAACATTAATCTGGGCAAAATTTTGAAACATATGATCACAAAGATCAGTCAATTTCATACACATCATTTGATCAGATTACCTCAATCTTGTATTCATGATGCTAACCAAGCTAGTGAAGTCCATCTCACTACTTATTTGGTATTATAAATGTAAGACTAGTTAAATATAACAAAGTATTTAAACTAATGATTCACATAAATTACTCCTATTAACAGATATAAAAACATGATAAGAATAAAACTAATCACTACATACGTTTAGTCTTTCAAATGTATGAATAAATCATCGCAAATTATAAATAACAAGAATAGCTACTATAACTTATACCATCTAGGTAAAATATATGTCTAAACTAAAGTTCTCTAATTATTATAAATAATTTACAAATAAGATATTGTATGACACCCATAATATCATAGTTCACAACTATTCAAAGATAAACAAACAGTCACAACATCAAGAGACATCTACCAAAAAGTCCTAATTTTTTTCATCTTCTTTCTAATTTTATGCCAATCATCATATTTTAGAAACTGATTTCACAAAAATGTGGCTAATGCAATAACCTCCCGAAGTCTAGGCTTAGTTAAAATAAATACTAGATTAATAGATTTACATCAAAGAACTATGAAACACACTACTCAGTTATTTTCATAAGTTTCATATTAATTTAGTAAGACACGTATGAATGTTATATGCACAAATTTATTAGCAATTTAATACGATTGTAATAAACATCACAAATACCTCATCTGAATAATATTCTTGGATTATTATATTTTTCCAAAGTGTCAAATATTTAAACAAGCCCCATTATATCTTAAAACCCTCACCAAGGTCTCAATATACCCATATAATTATTTAAGACATTTTGATCTTGTATAATTATTTAAGACATTTTTGTTCACACTAAAAATGATTTGTCTGGTATATTTTTAAATTCTATCAAAAACATTCATAGGATTCTTACTAAAATTCCCCATTGTTTATTTTCTTGGACATCCTTTGTTTAAAAGAAAATATCTAAAACTATACAAATCATTCACTTTATAAAAAGGCGTCTAGATCAAATCAGTTTAATAAAAGAATAACACAATACTTTTATGTCTGAGGAACTATGATAAACTCAAGGTAATATGAAAATACTGATATTTAAAATGCCTCGCTTCTATTCCCTAGCACATTAATATAGTTTTAAAAATATTTTTGTAGATTCCCTTAATAACTACTGTATTTTTCTATTTGTAGAATACCTTATCTGTTGAGGATCATTTTCTTCTAAATTTTTGACAAAAAACAACTTTTAGCGACTTTTGGATAGTGTATTAGAAGTTAGGGTCAATCTCTACTACATAATAACTTCATTGCTAGAGATAATCTTCAATATCGTACAAATAATTTGACCAGTTTACAAATTACCTAGTATACAAGTCTTTACTAGCAAACAGAAGCAGTTTGACCAGTTTACAGATATTTATTTTATTCTGGATAGCAAATACTACTGTGCACTATCTATTTGTTTATATATATTTAGCAACTTATAATTTTATTTGTAAACACATCTAAGTCTGTATTTTTTTATGCTAAATAATTAATTTTTTTTGGTCTTACTAGATCGAATTTTTTCTAGCATCCAAATATTTACAAGATCATAAAACAATAAAACCTTTCAAACTGGTCATTTTACTCCTCTACTCACTCTCTCTCTCCATAATCCTCTTTTATCCTTTCTGAATTCTTCTTTGCATCCTTTTTGAATCTCTTCTAATTTATTTTCTCTTGCCTTCCATTGTTGTATCTCTTTTTAAGATTGTCTTCCCTTCCAAAATTATTGCGTTACTCTTCTTATGATCTCTTCTTTTCAATTTCTTTTTCCACCATGCATAAACCACTGTCTATTTTCATTTTCTCCTTTAAAATATCTTCTTTTTTTAAATTCACTTCATGCCAAGTCACCGCTTTTCTATATCTTTTTCTTCAAAAACTTCTCGAGTTTTATTCTTTTCTCTAAATCTGGGCATATTAATATATATATATCTTTTCCATCACGCATAATTCTCTTTTATTTAAATCATATACCAACACTTTTTGATATATTTTTTTTCAATTTCATATTATCCACTTAACTTTAAGCTTGATTAATTTAAAAAATCATGCATGCTAATACTTGTGTTTAAGGTCTAGTTATTAATTAAGTTCACTTAAGTCATTCTATAAATGATAAATTTAGACCCTTAATACTTACGGTATTCCATGTATAGGATTTAGCATCTTAAGTTACCATTATTAGAATAATTTAATTTTTTTGATTAATATAACTGGTACTTATCTCTATAAAATATAATAAATTAATTAATAATTATTTCAAAAAAACTCCTTTAACTATATATATATAAAGTATTGTATGGTTAAATTTTTAATATTAATACAAATTCTTATACAAAAAGACATCAAATCAAGAAAATGATAATTAATGAATATCATTTCGACCTGTCATTATATTAGACAATCTTGTTCATTGTAAGCATTGATAATATTTATCATAAGATAACATCATATGAATAACTATATACACTATAATCATATATAAGATCACACAATTAGATTATCATAAGCATCAACCAAAATACGATCATCGTAGAATATATAAGTACTCAAAACAAACTAATTATGTAGATCAAATAGAGAGTTTAAACAAGGTGTTCTAATGTGGTGTGTTAGGTTACTATCAGTTTCTCTATCATCCCTAATCATCCCATTTATGCCATCCTCTTTGATGATCCTCTCCTTTCATCATGCTCTGAGGGAAGGATCAACCCTACATCCATCTCACAATAAGTAGGTAGTTAGTCTGAATCATCATATATATAAACTAATAATGCATAACTAAGAAATATATATCTATAATATATAGAAATAGAAAGTACAACTGTCACATAGTTAATCCATAATGTAAATTAATTAGTATATCATTGTCCCATAACTAGTATATATCATAATGCTCAATCAAAGCACTAACAATCAAATGCTAATCATAATAATCCATGGATTTAAAAGTTATAATACTCAGGATGAAATCGGAATGTAACATTCATACTAGCGAAGGATACTACCTCATTGTGAAATATTAAATCAACTATTAAAACTTCATTTGAATCCAATATCCTAAAGTGCCCAAAGTACCAATCGATTGGAACTAAGGTCAAAAGTGAATGGGTAAGGGAGGGTAAAACAACTTCAATCAATAAAGTATGGAAGGAATGATATATCATATGGTACAAAGAAGGTGACATTATGATATAATGTAAATGATCCTCATATACACTAATTAAAAATAAATATAATTTTGATAATATTAAAGATGGTGTAAAACTGATATAAGAATTAATAAATACTAAAGGTAAATTATTTTAATTAAATAATCAAAATATTAATTTTTAATCATATTAATATGCCATTTATAATGCAATTCTTTTGAGGTTTAATAAAATAAATATTAGTTCTTCTCATATCTATAAATTTAATATAAAATGACTTTTATTTCAATTAGGCGATGTTATAATTTAAGTGGCTTTTTTATTAATATAATAGTTGATAAGTTCCTTAATGTATGCATCTTAAAATTATTTTTACAAGTTTTATATTATAAATATATTAAATTTGAAACATTAAAAACATAATTTATTAATTTTTAAAGAAAAAATATATGTATTATTATTTATTAATAAATATAAAATAAAAAGTAACAACCAAACAAATCATATAAGTAAATAAAGATTTTAAAGATGTAAAAACGGAAAAGTTGTTGGCCATTTAAAATTAAAAAAAACCTTTCACATATAAAACATTGATATTATGGAAAACATAATTTAGTAATGACATGTAATAAATTATGGAATTGATAAGTTAAGCTGTATTAATAGAAATATTATTTATTAATTTTATGTATTAAATTAATATAATTAAATATTTAGTAAATTAAAAATATATATATTATTTTAATTTTATGAATAATAAAATTATTAGTATTTGGTAATTGATTTTGCTTATTAATATAAGTATCTTAATTCATTCAATTTGATGTTAAGGTTTAAAAAATATTTAATTGGTGAAGATGATGATTTGTAAGTCATCTATCAAAATACAAATCTTTTTAAATATTTAATAAAAAAAATTAATCAAATAAAATGAAGATATATATACTTACTCAACCATTATAATCCACTATATATTAAAATATGAAAAAAAATACTGATATTTATATAATTTTAAATTTCTATATAATATTATTAAATAATATACTTTTTATTTACTGAGTTGTTTGGAAAGTCTTCTTGTCAAATCGTGCTCTCCTTTACTTTCCGCGATAATTGACTTTCTAAGAGTTGTTACCAAGATTCAATACAGTCCTAACATTGCGGGTTCACAGAACTTAGACGGCGATATACGTTGATCGGCTTATATGAAAAGACAAATATGTTATGTTAGGTGGGAGACTACTGCACAAATTCCATTATAAGCCACCACCGGCTTCGTCGAAATAAGTCTTACAACTTTTCAAGCTGCCGACTGTTTCTTTGTCTTTTCTTAGTAAGTCTCACTTTGATGGGTTTAAAATTGGAGTGTCATGATAGTTTGCGTGAGATATATATATATATATATAGCACGCGTCTTGTGAGGTGAGGTGAGGTGGTTGCAGTCTTACAGAGCTTGGCTTTCCAGGTGTTGCACATATACAGTGAGCCCACCGACCGACAGCTTCTCACAAGTCTTTTTTATAAAGCATTTCACTTTCGTGAATAGGATTTGTGGTTCCATAACATTTTTAAAGCTGCTAAAATCCGATCATATACCTATTCTGACCATCGCAAGAAATTTCAAGGCAGCCTCCCTCGCCTAGTGCAAGTATCGAATCAAATATCCGACTTTTCTGTTGGCGGCTTATTGTTTAAGAATTCAATTTTTTAGATTTGAAACGGGACGTTTGGTGATAGCTCCAAAGTTCTTCATATTATAAGATTTAAACCGGGGCTTTTGGTGATAGATCTCAACTTCCTAATATTCCCTGAAAGTTAAATATTTATATACAAATAATTATATTTTACCTCAAATCAATTTTGAAACTTATTTCTGTTCAATAGAGTTTAACACCAAAAAACAAAAAACAAAAAACAAAAACAAAAATAAAAAATAAAATAAAATAAAAATAAAAATAAAAAATAATCATGGATATAAAAAAATAAATAAAATGACATTTTTATATTTTTTCTTATTGAAAAGTATGCCAAACATGTTATCTTAATGCTACATAAAAGCACAATGTTTCTAGTTTTAGAAAAAGCAAATGGATGAAAATTACATCTTATTAAGATTTAAATTTGATAATGGTATAACCTTTTTTAAAACTTTTTACCATTAAAAATATAGTTGAAGTTTTTAAAAGACCATATTAAAATGATAAATAAAAAGTATGAAAGAATATATATATTTTATGAAAGAATATAAATATATGTTTATTTTATAATAAATATATATTTAATATTTTAATATTTATTTATTTAAAATTTGAAATTTATTAAATTTTAAATAATAATGTTGAACAGGTAACTGTCATACAAAATTATTTAATATAGAAGGTTGACCGTCAAATTTAGATCTTACATTTTTTATAGATCTTAGATTTCTCTAATTTAAAACTAAAAAAAAAAGCATTTACACAAGCAACGTTGTTAGGTTTCTAACCTTGAATCTATTGGATTTTCCACCACCATGCAAGTCTATTTCAATCCGCTCATTAATAGATCTCTATACACATGTAGGTCAGATCAATGGAGTTAATAGGAAATTTAAGAAAATGATGGAAACTAGGTTCAAGGTTTAATGTGATAAATAACTTGATAGAGATTTTATCCAAAATGTGGAACTATGCAAAGGGCGTGTGATTTTTTTTGACAAAATGTCCCAAAGGAATATGGTCTCAGACACTGCAATCAATTTTTGATATGCACAAAAAATCCAAGAATGCAAGCTTTCCTATGAAGAACAATCTCTTCAAAACATCATAGAACAGGACAATTTGGTTGAAATAATATGCCTCTCATAACTAGGCTAATAAACTTATTTGTTGAACCCCAAAATGTAAAGACAAGAAATCAAAATTATACTCCATGTCCTTGAGGAAGAGCTTCTATTTCCTCTTAGGAATGGTTTGTCTTCTGACACTATGATCCTAGATCCTCAGATACTCAATCTCAATATCTAGGGTACAACATCCATATAAATCCCAAATATTTAGAGGTAAGGCAATGACTTCAGCAGTCAAATAGAATAGAGGAATTATGTTTGGAGAAAAATGGTGATGAAATAATTCATGAATCAGATAGGTAAGATAAAGTGAAAAAAGCATGATTACAAGTCCAAAAAGGTGGTTTGAAACTCCTATTAAAAGACCTAATATATGGCATACACTAATATGAGGTACTTTTAGTGATATTGTCTACACCCAAAAAATGTCTATTGGCTATGTTGATTATGATTATGATATGGATCGTGTTAGTTCATTAGAGATATGTGTGAGGGGTAAGACACCTTCAAGTAGGGTAGTTATGCGAGGCACTGTGCAAGGGGCTTAAAGAGTTCTTCGATTGAGGTAAATGATTGTTTACTGAAAAATTTGGGGTTCATGGAGATGGCAAAGGTTTAGATGAGCAATACAATTTGTGATGTGAATCAAGGTGAGTTTGACATGTTTGAGTGATGTTGGCCCAAGTTGAGGACTCACACTAATGTTGTGTATTCAATGCTTGGATGTTTAGGCAAGTTGTGTCAGTGTTGAGGTGTGAGGCATAGTCTAGGTGACTCCAAACAACATTTTTTGGGTGGAAAATAGGATTCAGGTTGGACCCAATATCGCATGGGTGCATTAGAGAGTCTATCCTTATGATAGATGGTATCATAGTGGTGAAGCAATTCGATGGTAATCTAAACTTTTTAGGTTAATAGTATGGGCCATTTATAGATAATACAATTGAGAGGAATAATTGGGAAGTTATGCAAACGAGTGGGTATGGTAGATCAATGAGAAGTGTAACCATTCTACCCAATGTGAGGTTTGGAATACGTGAAGACTTTGATGTAAGTATGTAATGCTTGTGAAGTGAGTGTTGAAACACTTTTGCCTAAAAATTAAGTCGAGACAAAGATGACTTGAGGTTCTGGTGGAGGAAGGAGGCCAATATTAGGAAACAACCTAGACAAATGCTTGAATGAAGTGCATACAGTGGTTTATGTTAAAGATAAAGTGAGTAGCCAAGTAGATTGATGTAGGAATAGCTCTAGAGGCCTAAGGTTTAGGATGTAGAACATGCCATAGAGATATTGAGGCATTTTGAATGCAAGTTAAAAAATTAGTAGATGCAATGTGCATTGAATAGTAAAACAACTTCATAAGAACCATAGATAATACTCTTACACCAATTTGTGTGAGACTAAAAAGTGGCAAAGGTGGTAGTGTGTTGAAGGAGAGTGAGTCATAATAAGTGATACCTAAGGTTCCTTTTGGAGGGAGAAGGACAATGTTGAACCACACAAGCATAAATGCAAGGAGTGGAGAGATGCATTGTGGTGGATTATGTTGAAGCATTGAGGTGAGTAGTCGGTGACAAAAGTAGTTATAAGTTTGGGGCATGAGGAATGAGATTGGAGACATGTGTTAGAGTATGAGGCATTACGAATGTGAGCTCAAAAAATTAGTAGGTGAAGTGATGCACTAAGTAGTGTGACAACTTCCAGGAGTTGCAGATATGTGAACTTGTGTCATTTAATGATGTTGACTGAAGAGGAGGCTAATGTGGTTAGTGGTTTGTTGAAAGTGATGTAAAAATACTATGTTATGGCATGTGATGAAATTCTCATGCTTTGGATTGAAGAGAATATGCATGATGTTGAGGGTGTCCCCAAGTTGATTAAGGGAGTTGTGAGGCGTGAGACACCCTCAACTAGGGAACTTGTGCAAGTCACTATCTAGGAAGTTCAAGGAGCTCGCCAACCAAGGATGATGGTTGTCCAATGCAAGATTTGGGGTTCACAAAGGTGATGAAAGTTGATATGAGTGATGTAAGTTGGGATGTGACTTGAGGTGAATCCAACTTGTTTGAATGATGCTAACCTAAGTTGAGGACTCACGTTGATGTTGTAAATTTAACACTCAGATGTTTAGGTGAGTTGGGTCAGTTTTGTGGTGTGAAACATAGTTTGGGTGACTCCAAACAATGATTTTCAAGTGATAAATAGGCTCGAGTATCAACCCAGTTTTCTATGGGTGTAATAGAGAGTCTATCCTCATGATAGTATGCTTGGGAAGGATAAATGAAAGGGTTATAAAGAGAGATGATGTACTAGAGAGGCCTTGATATGGAGAGAAATTTGGTGAACTTTAAATTAGTAATAATAACATTTAAGATGCATTCAAATGAATGGATATGATTGGTAGAAGATGCATACACATGGTCCTCTAATTGATGCTTATGTAAATTATAGGGGTCTTAAATTTTTAACACTAGTATTTTAATAGTAGAATTTGATATTATTAAAAATTAGAGTTTCAACATAATTTCAACTAAAAATTCCATTATTATTACCAAAGTTTATAAACAAAAAGACAAGACTAAAATCAAGTGGCAAGGATATTAAGGAAAAGAGGAAACACCATTTCAAAAAAAGAATCCCCATCCTACTATAGTCACAAAAATATGTGAAATTAAATTAGAGTTGTAAAATTGAAAGTACAAAAAAATTAATCAATAGGAATCCAAGAGGGGATTTAGTATTATGTTAGTATGATGAAAACCAAAACAAAACAAACTAATAAAGCTAACACCTCAAGCCTAGACACTCAAAGAGTAAGAGAACAATACAAGTAACTATCAATAGAAGATAAAACAAACAATATTTACCTTCCTTGAGAGTAAGATTTGTATGTTGGCCATGGAGGAGTGTACTCAATCATGTACTCAAAGAGTCTTTTTCAAAGGTGCTCTTTGCATCAACTCTCCTTATCACCTTGCTAATGTTGGGCTTGGATTTGGATTTGGCTTGGATTTGATGCTTCTCTCTCTCTCAACAAATGAACATTATAAAACTACAAAAGAGGCTTCTTGAAAGTATTTTTGTATCATAACATTACACCAAAAGAGCTTGTTGAATAATGGGTGAAGCTTTATATTTATAGCCTTCCAAATTAACTCTAACTCAAGTGCAGTTAGGTTAGTGATAATCTTGGTTAAGTTTAGATTAACCTTAGTTGAGTTAAGAAGGGGACAAGCAATTAATACTTGGGATATAGATCCCATTTATTAAGCATGACTCTCTATTTTTGAACTTAAGGTTTTAAGGAAGATATTTTTAATTCCTTGACTTTGAATAAAATGACATCATCATGACCTCAATTTTATTGGAATTTCATTTTTATAAAATTCATTTTCACTAATTTCACATAATTTTTTTAATTAAGCACTTAATTTGATTTGATTAGTTAATTCATTATGTGTATCATTTTTACACTTTAAGAATTGTTCAAGTGCCCCTCTTAATGGGTCCAAAGGCCAAAATATCAATTTGCTAGGTCACAAATTGATTGGAGATGAATTCATGAGAGGTTATTATTACGTACATGCTAATATCCTAAATAGGGATGCCTCAACATGGTTCAGAGCATTAATGTCTAATGTGTAGATGAAATTGGGATATTTAGTGATTTTTATGCTTAATTTACACAATTTGGTAGAAATCAATCTGAAGTCTGATTGGAACACAATTGTGGTCCAAATGGGGTGTCTATAGTTTGCTCTTATTTGGGAAGATATTACAAGATACAAGCACAGTAATGTCTTCTAAAAGAATGAAAAAGTCATTAATGCCTAGATAATGCCCCATAAGGTGATGGATGAGCCCTGGATACCCGCTTAAGGGAGTGAGTGGCAAATAAGGTTGATGAACGGTCCCACAAAATGAAGGAAATAATAATTTGTCCAAAGGTGATTATAATTAGTGGCATAGTAAGATGCCCTAGTGGGACTAATGAAAAGAATGATTTGCTTAAATGTAGTTATAATCATTAGCATAGTGAGGTGCTCTAGTAGGGAAGCTAAAAAAAATGACTTGCCCAAAGGTAGTTATAATCATTGGTATAATGAGGTGCCCTAGTAGGGTAGGGGTAAAAATAATGATTTGACTAAAAGTGGTTATAATCATTAGCATAATAAAAATGACCCATTAGGGCAAATATATCAATAAATAGTGATTTGCCCAAATGTGGTTATAATCAATGGCACAGTGGTTTACCTTAATAGGGTGGATGGAAGTGTAATACAATTCTCCTTTGTCCTAGTAGCAAAAAATGGAAAAGGAGGATTACATATCAAATCCATACTCATAGAGTAAGAGTAAGCCAACACAAAGGATAATCATGAATTTGGGCTACTTACTAATATGGAGATGTGCATCCTAATTAGTAGGGATTACTATTCATTTGTGATTTAATTATTCCAGAGTTGGGTAGTGTTAGGTAGGTCAGTAATTTTCAAGTGTGAATAATGAGATGTATTGTGGCACCATTGCTTGTAAGTGTACACACTAAAAACTCATGCAATTTTGAATGTCACAAACCCCTAGACCCCCTCTAGACCATTTACCCATGCCTAAAGCTATTTTGATTAATTTAACTTAGCTAAGTTGAAATAGCCCTTTTTACCTATTTTGACCTCTTAGCCTTGATCATCAATGGCCAGGCTAAGTATTGATGGTTAGCCTAACTATCGACGGTCAGGGTCCACCGATTGGAACTTAACATACCAATCACCATGTAAACTATCACTAAGCTTCTCTAAATATAAGTCATCCAAATACTTTTGTGAGGCATTGCATGGATGAGTTATAATTAGAAGCCCTAGTTACACTCCCACTTTAGCCTCTTGCCCTTGGCTATAAGAAGAGGAGAGATTCAAGGGAAAATCTATCGATAATTATTATTAAGAACTCTAGTATCTAAAATCTCTTTATATGTCAAGAATCATCAAACACTTCAACAATATGATAAGCCCAACTTTCCATCACCACTCAAAGCACCATCAATCTGTTAGAATTATGATCAAATTCTACATCAAGCAATTTGCTTCAACTATCCATCCAATCCACCTTCTCAATAAGACAATCATCTATTTTCCATATTTACTTTTCATATTTCTACTTTGAATTTATTAGAGACCTCACCCACCTCTTGGGATTCATACCCAAAATATTGTCCTTAATTCACCTACAGGAAACCATAGACAATTATCCCAGCCATCGATAATTAGCCTAACCATCGATGGCTATCTAACCACTGATGATTACCTTTAACCACTGATGACCATCTTGACCACTGATGGTTCATTATCATACCTAAAACTAACAAGCTCCCTTTTACCACCTACACCTAATCAAACCATCTTTTCTATGCTTCTACCTAACCATGGACTTCTGCCTAATTTTTGTAACCATACCTCAGCCTGTTAGCACTAAAACTAATTAGCTTATCACTAATTATATCATTTATAACACATCTCTTTATCAAGCAATTCTTGTTATCGTTTTTAGTACCTTTTGATTATTTATGCAAGTAATTTCTTTCTATTTTATCAACTTAATTATTTTAAAATGGTGGATTGATGACCCCTAAGGAAGCTCACACTTTTGAGATCTAACCACAACTAGGCAATCCACCTACCTACTTGTCTAACCAATAAATTTTCTTTAGTGCTTTCTTATTTGTAGGCTTCCTCCCAAGCCAAAGAAGAGCTCTTCACAATATTCTGATCCAATCTGTGCACTTTTATCAGTATTTATACCACAACCCATATTTCTAGTTTTACTACCTTATTCTGAATAATAGTGAAATTTAAGTGAAATATTCTAGCATGCCTAGTGGGACATAGAGTCTTTACTCATATTTTCTTTGAATTTGTATGCTCTTCTCTCTATCTGTGCTCATAATTGAAACTAAAATTTCTTTTGGTCTTAAAATCAACTACATCCATTGTTTTCTTTTAACAATAGTTCACTTTGAATTAAAGAACAGTAATCTTATCATAGCACCACTTTTGTTGCACACTCTATCCAAACCACTTTCATCAATGAAACATCAAAATAATTTGAGACAAGGCCTAACTAGGATTTCATCACCTAGCGGTCACCTTACCCATTCTTTGCAATCCTACTTGGAGGTCATTACCAAGAGGAAAACCAACTCAACTCTCTGGTTGAGTATAAACTCTAGATATCAATATATATTAGCTAAGCACCCGACACCCTTATCATCATGGGACTATGAAGTGAGGGGGTAGGCACCAATACCAAGACACATATTGATTCCAATATAGATTATAATGAACACCTAAATAACTTGAAACCAACCATAAACTGATTTTGTAGTACTTGATCTAAAAGCCAACTTCTATCACACATTCTCATAAACTAATGCATAAGCTAAAATTGAGATTAAAACTAACCTCTAGGCTTGATGTAATTCATACTGTGTGTCTTGATTGCCTTGATGATTTTCATGTCTTTTTTTTTTTTTGAGTGGTGAGATTTTTCTTGTTTTCTTTCCCCTTTCTTTGTATGCTTCTCACTCATCAGTAGCGAAGAGACCTATTAGAATAGAACCCATCACCTAAATCAACCTCTTCTACCTCCTCATCTATGGAGTACATCTTCAAGGTAGAAGATTCACCTCATCCATTGGGAAGCCCTACTTTTCCTCAAGTATTTCCCTAAGGAGACATGGATTTTACCACCTTTTTAGACAACAATCCAATGGATCTTTAGCACTATCTTAACAACTCTTCTCACCATATTCTAGTTTTAACTCCAACTCAAGATCCTCCTTATGGAATGACATCCCACCTTATGGAGGGTATCCCTATTGCCATAGTCACCACCCAACCTTTGACCACCCAAGATTATTCATCTAATAACCCCTTTGATGCTATGACTAAGAACCAACCTATCCAACCAGTTGTTACCCTTACACCTTCCACCCCTACTAATGACTCCTCTACCTTGGGGACACCCCAACCGCTAACCCATCATGTCCCACTTGTAACTAGGGTACCCACCACTAGCATCTCCAACCCCCCTCTATCAAACCTAGCCCATTGATGAATACATCTTTATCAAGATTAAGGGTGCCTATACCTTCTCCTCACAACCCATTAGCTCGAAGGTCACTATGCCCACTCTTGTCACCAACCCAACTACCATCCATGCCGAATCCACAGGGACTTCTCAATAATTAACCATTATACCCAACCCAGGATACATCCCTAACCCACAAGGGTATATACCTACTACCTAATCACCATCATCCACCTACCCTACCCAACTTATAGCATCCACATTCCAATATGTGTCAGCCTCTCCATCGCTAAGCAATTACCAATATGTTGCCCAACCTCAACCATAATATCAGCATTACAATCCTTTTGGTGCACCACCTCAAACTGACCTAATGAAAATTCTCATGGACAAAATGACCAACCTTTAGTCATTTATTTGAAGAGATCATAACATCTTATCCTAAGATCAAATTTATAATGAACTTATTCATCCTTTTATTCCTATCAGACCTTACCCTCCTTAATGGGAGTTTCTAAAATTTACCAAATTTCAAAGCAAGGAGGACCCCCAATAGCACCTTAAGGATTTTAGGCATGCATGCTACATGATTGCTTATGATTATTCCCTTTTCCTCTGAATCTTCCCCATGTCTTTATCCAATCCAACACTTGACTGGTATAGTGCCCTTACCAAACATTCCATCTTTTCTTTCACCCAACTAGCACAAGTCTTTTTGGATCACTTTTCCATTACCATTTTTAAGAAGTTATATATCACAGACCTCTATTCTATCTGGAAAAATCCATGATGAGTCCATTACCAATTTTGTCACATGTTAGAGAAGCTTGATTAATTATCTTTCATTTTCCTTGCCTCAACCTGAACTTATAGAACTTTTTACTCGAGTTTGTCCCAAAAATATATTTTCTACACTCATGTCCAGAGATTTAGGACCTTTGATGAGGATTTTACCATGGAACATAAGATAGAAAACTCACCCATAGATGAGGTTAAATTTAAGTTACGAAACAAGAACTCTACCTTCAAGACCAACGAGACCTCTTCCTCCAAACTAGGAAACCAAGCCAAAACTAGAACCAAGACCAGGGGAACCAAAAATGTCACTATCCTTAAAATTACCCCACCAACCAATGTCAACCAACAAAATTATCCCATTACCTTCAATACAAATGCAAGAAGTCCAAATTGAAATAACCCAAAATAATTCATTCCACTTAGAGAATCTTACAACTTAGTTTTGGAGAAGCTACTAAAATATAACCTTATACAACTTCCACCTATAAAACCTCCCCAACAATTTGATTTTTCTCTTCTAGTACCTACTTGGTACAATGAGAATGATCTTTGTACTTTTCATTGGGTAATTTGAGATGATGTCAACTAATGTATTACTTTCAAGTATATTATCTAGAGTCTTATCGACAAAGGGGAACTGATGTTGGATAATCCCAATGCCCCTCAAGATCAAGCTCTTGACATCTTCAAGAAACCTTTTCCCAACCATGCCCATATCAAAGTCAAGGACACATAGGTCAAGTTCTCACATAATGATCACATGGTCAACATGGTTCACAATACACCTATCAATGAGGACTCGATCAACTAATCTACCCATTCTTCCACTGATTCACTTACTAAGGTCATGGAGTCACCTTACCCTCATTTGGATAGCCAAACCAAAGAAGTTCCTTTCTCCCTAGATACCCTCATAGAAGTTTTGGAATCATCACATACTACCTCAACTAGTACATCTGGACAAATCAACATTCCTAATTCACCACCTCTACCAACTGCCCAAAAAATTGCTACTCATATGGATATTATCCCTAAAGGATGAACATTATTACCTATGCATCATATGGATGAGCCATTTATGTCAGCTTTGCTTCCCTCACCTTAAGAGATCAACTAACCTACCAAGCATCCCACCTAACCTATAAGTCTATCTGTTGTATCCACTACCCATGGATTAGGACCAGTACACAAACCTTTTTCCACATCAGTATAGAAATAAGAATTCACTTTAAAACCAAACATGGATTGAGCCACTTTAAGGAAATTGTTAAAGGCTTCCCTCCATCAACAAACTTGAACCATCTAGCACACCTCTAACCAACCAATCCATCATCTCTCCACCACCTCTTAAATTAATCTAAAACCTCCAACAACCCCTCAGCTTATCAATTAACCAAAAAAGCCACCTCCTTACCAATAAAACCTTTCAAAAATCTTGGTGTCTTCCCTACTCAAAGTTTTGTTCACCCATCTTTGAAAGTAGACTTAACTTCACCCAAGCCTATACCTAGATCTCAACCCAAACCAACCAAAAGGTTGAAAGCATTGAAAGAACACATCACTAATCTTCTACCTCCCTCTACCTTTCCCTCTATCCTATGGCCCCACCCTTCCACTTTGCTAACAAATAAACCCCCTTTCAACGTATGTCACCCACTGTCATTGATTACACCAATGCATTTATTATCTGATGTACTAGTCATTCCCATATCAAAACTAATCAGACCACCAAATTCAACCTCCTTAACTAGAAATGTGCCTAAGCCAAAACCATCCACTCAGACCACCTTACCTAAATCATCTCTCACCCAACCTATTACTACCCACACATCCATCTTACCAACTAAAACCGCGAGCCCAAAACCTTCCTTACCTATAGAATAATCTTATACAACCATTCTTCAAAGGTTAGTACAAAACTCCTACCTCACATTACCTCCCATTAGACCTTTTGATCTTTTTGGTTCAAATCTAACTTGGTACAATGACCACCCAACCCCCCATCACACCATCCCCCTATATCCATACCATTAATGTGATAACATGATCATAACAAAAGGATAAAGAGAAGGCCAAAGTGTTCATTCCATGGACATATCCCATAACTCACCCTATACCCAACCAAACCCAAACCCCCACTCTTATAGCTAAGCCCAAAGTTACTATCTTAGGCACATCAGAGGTTAACCCCTCTTAATCTATCAAAAGGGTCATCCTTAAACAACTACACACGACCCTTGCTAACATGAGCTTTTATGAGATCATTTCCACCTCACCCCATCATGATTAGGCCATGATCAAGGCTATGTAGACCATGCCATTGAAGTCAGACTGGGGGATTCCCAGCCCATAGAGGCCTTCATTGGTGCTCTCCAAATCTCCACCCTTGTTACCTTCAAGGACTTAGATATACCTTATTTCCACCTCAAAGACCCAGATCCCCCTCTTTTTATTATAACCCACATTAAATAGGTTATGATTGATGTGAGAGCCAATATCAACATCATCTCTTCCCATGCTTATGAGAAACTTAAGCTATCAAACTTAACCTAATTATATTTTTCTACCTCCATCGAAATCATTGTAAACAACCACCATTAAACCCTTACCCATGAAAGTCAAAGCCATTACTTCTTCCCCTTTCACTAAGGTCTCTACCAACTTGTCTATCCTCACAGACTAGATAACCATCACTGATCCTATGGAACCTACCTTCTGGCACCTCATCCTGGGATAATACCATCTCCTCACCCTTGATGTCCTCTTTACTCCCTAAGAATATGGGAAACTCAACCACCAACTAGGTTATGACCCTAATATTGGAGTCATTACCCTCTTGGGGCCTCTGAGCTATCAAACCCAATTTATAAATGGGGGAATTGATAATCCACTTAACACTACCATCACTCCCTCTCCACCTTAACCATTCACCTCCACCTTCTCTTATTTTGACAACCCAAACTTCATCAAGCTATACCTTCATATGTGTGTCTAGGAGGGATTCGACTTAGGATGAAATGAGCATGGCCCACACACATTGACCTTGATTGAAAACCAAAAACCTCATGAAAAGTATGGCCTCAGATTCATTTTACCTAATAAGAAGAAGGCTAAAAAAACTACCCCTACCATTATTGAAGAAGAAACCCCTTCCTCACCAACATCCCCTCCACTTGTGGGTGAGGATGAGGGCATCATTTCACCTAACATTTTTTTCAACATGATTACCCTCAACCCCCTAACTTATCAAAAGGAAAGGGCATCCATATCCATCCCTTTGACCCATCCTAAACTCATGGGAGAAGACAATCATACCATTAACACTGTTCAATTTCAAGATAATGATGTTATTCTCACCTACCTTGGTGCATTGAATTCCTCCATCCACAAATATTTACCTCAAAAAACCTCAACCATGTTGAATTAATATACCATAGATGTTGCCTTAGGCACCCAGACAACCCCCACATCATAAAACTTGGCCAAAATATCACCTATGAGAAACTATATGACTTCTCTACCTTCCTCCAAAATTGTAATATTACATTCACATGGTCATATGTTGATATACCCAGTATTGACCTAGCCATTACCACTCACATTATTGTAACCAATCATGCTGCCAAACTTTTCAACTAGAAACTTCACCAAATGCACCTTCACATAGCCCTCCTTATAAAAAAAGAGCTTCAATGCCTCCTTTCTATCAATTTTATTCAACCCATTAATTATCCATAATGGGTTTCAAACATATCACTAAAGCCACAAGGGTACTATGTATTTGTGTATACTTTGATGACCTCAACCTCACCTACCCAAAGGATGAATTTCCTCTACCTAGCATTGACCAAATTTTTGATCTTACAACAAGCCATGAGATTTTATCACTCATGGATGGATTCTTAGGTTATAATCAGATTTTGATTGCCCCTAAAGATTAGCACAAATTTCCTCTATCACCCCATGGGAGGATTCCTATTATAGAGTCATGCCCTTTGGTCTTAAGAATGTTGGTGCAACCTACCAATGTGTCATGACCTATATCTTCCATGACCTTATCCATACAATCATCAAAGACTATGTGGATGACCTTCTTGGGAATTCCAATCTTCACAAAGACCATTTAGCCATTCTCAATATTATCTTTCAGTGACATACATTATCACATCTACCTCAATCCCAAGAAATGTATTTTTGGGGTCTTGTCAGGTAAACTTTTCAGCTTCATCATTTCCCTTCAAGGAATCGAAGTTGTTCTGGGCAGAATTAAAGCCATCCTTAAGATACTACCTCTAAGCAATCTTAAACAACTCCACAGCTTATAGGGGAAACTTCAATCCATTCATTGCTTCATCTTCTATCTCTTTGATCAGTGTCAGCTCTTCCACCACCTCTTGAAAAAGGATGTCTCTTTCAAGTCAAATGTTGATTGTCAAAAGTCCTTTGATACACTCAAATAATACTTGATATCTACACTTGTCCTTATACCTCATAAGTATGACCAACCTTTCTACCTCTATATCTCTACAATAGACCATTCCCTTGGGGTGATGTTTACCCATTAGGATAAACAACACAAAGAGAAATCCATCTATTATATTAGTTATACACTTATCAAATATGATACTTGGTACACACATATCGATAACTTATGTTTGGCCCTAGTCTTTGTGGCCACAAACTTCACCACTACCTTCTTAACCACAAAAAAATTGTCATAACCAATACTGACCCCCTTAAAGACATGCACTCCAAACCATACCAAAACTAATTTATGGCTAAGTAGATCAAGCTTTTAACTAAGTTTGAACTTGAGTTCCTCCAATAGAAGTCAATCAAGGGGTAAGTAATTATCGACCAACTAGCTAAGGTACCCCTAAAAAATAATCAACCTCCCCCTCTTGAATTTCCAAAATGAGTCTATCACAAGCCTATCTCAAGCAGATTTTACCAATCAGGAAACCATATTTTTCAATGGTTCCAAAAGTTAGCATGGTGGGGAAGCCAATATTGTCCTTGTCCCCCTTATTGGTGAAACACTTCCCTTATCCTTTAAACTCAAATTTGAATGGACCAACAATGTGGCCAAGTACAAAGCCCTAGTAATAAGTTTCCAAACTACCCTATCCCTTGGAGTCAAAAAAATCAATATCTTTAGGTACTCCCAGCTTGTGGTCAACTAAGTCAATAGCATTTACCAGTTTAAGAATGAAACAACTTAGCTATATATATAACTCATCACAAAACTCTTAACCTCATTCGAAAACTACCATATCCAAACCACCCCTCAGTCTACCAACAAGTTTGTTGATACCATAGCTTCTCTTTCCTATTACATCATGTGAACACCCTCAGGTTATAAACTATCCATCATTGTCCATTGCCTCACCAAACCTTCCTACACTAAATAAAACATTCCAATCATTTTTAGTGTGGAGGAAACTATACTTGACCTTTGGTACCAGTAAACCTTCGACTACCTTCACCTTGGCATAATTCCCTCTGGCCTCTCTAGGAATGCCTGCCAAGCATTTATTCAAATCACCTCTCATTATACCATTATGGGAGGAATCCCATACAAACAAGGCTTAGATGGCCTCCTATTCCATTGCCGCCATGGTTCAGAACCCTCTCATGCCATCAAAGAGACACATGATGGTATCTATGGGGGTCACTTTAGTGGCCTCACTATGGCCAAGCATATCCTTCACCTTGGCTATTAATGGCCTATCCTTAGCCAAGATTGCTTTAATTATGTGAAAAAGTGTGTCAAATGTCAATCACATGCTAACTTACATCACACACCTAGCAATAGTCTTTACATTTCTACAAATTTTTGGCCCTTCCCACAATGGGGTCTAGACCTTATTTGTGAAATCAACCCCCACTCTTCACAATGACATCATTTTATCATTATCAAAACTAAATATTTTACCAAATGGGTGGAGGTTATTCCCCTTGTCTTGATGAAAGTTAAAAAGATTGTCAAATTCATCACCCATCATATCATCTATCGGTGTTCCCCATAAGATCATCATTGACAATGGTAAATATTTCAAAAACAAACAAGTTCAAGGTGTTTGTGACGTATTTGGTATTAAACTTAGCTTTTCATTGCCTTATCACCCACAAGCAAGTCGATAATCTGAAGCCTCTAACAAAACCCTTAATGTGCTTACCGAAATGGTCAACGCCTTAGGTCAGGATTGGCACTTACACATCCCCTTTGCCCTTTGGGAATATCATACTACCATATGAACCCCCACTAGTGCTACACCTTTTTCTCTCATCTTTGGAGTTGAGGCCATCTTGCCTTTTGAAATCCAAATTACTTCTCTTCACATATGTTTGTGTGACCTCATTTCAAAAAATGATTACCATCAAGAATGTTTATCCCAATGCAAGCTACTTGATGAATGCCATTTAACCACTATTTCCCATCTTCATGTTTATCAAGAGAAAATTAAGTGAGCCTATAAAAAACACCTGAAAGTGAGAATTTAATATTAGAGATATTTTCCTTAAATAAAATCAACATGTCATAAACATGGATAAAAAAAAATAGGGCAAATTTGCTTTTAATTGGCTTAGACCCTACATCATAACCTATAAGTATGGATCCAGAACTTATTGGTTTTCCTCTCTCAAAGGAAACCTAGAACCTGAGCCTTAAAATAAAGTTCAAGATCACCATTTGTCCAACTTAAGTTCATCCCTTGCATACCATATTTCATTTTCCTCTTTTATGGGTAGCCAACTAAAACTGAATCATGTGATTATCCATCACAAGCATAGCCTAATATTGTACTCTGGGTACCATGTCTCTACCCAAGGCATGATTCTCATAGTACTTCCCCTCTCTTTGAGAAGGGGTTCCTATGGTTTTTGTCACCTATATCTTTTTCACCTATTGAAGTTTTATTTCAACTTGGTTTTGCCCTCATAAAGGTCATCCATTGAGCATAAATATACAAGTCTATGTCAAGCAAAATCAATCAAAGGAAAGAGTAGTACCAAAAGTTAAAAACAAATCATGGGTTACACCTAGCATCCATAGATTTCTCCCTTGAATGATAGCTATTGAAAATCATTTGAAATTGCAAAAACATAATGTGGGTTGCTCCCTGCAAGAACAACTATCAAAAGCATTTCAAACATAAACTTAGACCACACTCTTGAAGGATGGATAAGAAAAATATTTGTTAAATAATATAAATTTCTAGAAGCTTCCCACATTGATCAGCATCCCCAACCCTAAAGCAAAATCAAAATAGCAAAATACCCTCAAGAAAAATCAACATAATTTTTAAAACTGCAATCGACTCTCATATCAACAATAATCTTAGAAAAGTTACAATCATCTCTCCTTAGTAGACTTCCCAAATCAATTAATACTACCCATTTGGGAAGCCTATAGAAAAAGGCATACTAATCTTACTAAATAGTTCCATTTTCACCCATTCTCCCTCCACATATCACTTATGCATGTGACTATGAGCTTACTTGACACATCCTGATCAAGATACCTCATTATCAATATTAATCATTCTAATGAAAATGACTTGAAAGGCTTATCTTCAATAATCTAAAATCCAACTTTGGGTTTTATGTCAATCCTTACCAATAAAAAGGCATTATGTTCCTTATTCATGGGTGTGCCCCTCATGATTTTGCTTAGTCTCCTGTACATCTAGTTTGTTATTCACTTACTTCATGTATTCATGTTCTACCTCTATCATCATGTAAAACAAACATCATATCCATGACATAAATATCATCCATAATATAAAATACTTCATCTATCTCTATATATAGATAGACCATGAGCATCTAGCTAATCGATTGTCACATCACATAAAATTATAAAGAATATCATTTAATTCAATGAAATCATTAATTAAATACATCATAGCACGTATCATTTTCCATTTTATCCATCTAATAAAAATATCTTATCACATCCATGAATAAAATAAATCAAACAAACATCATCATGAGATGTCTCAACAAACACACATCTATGTTATGCAAACATTATAAAATAAGTAAAGCCATAAACCATAAACATACACATCACATGGGATATAATCATAGAATCATATCAGTCAATCACATCTATCCATGCATCATAACAAAGTAATCATAACATGTCACCATCCATAATTAATCCATATCATGTGAAAAGGCACTATACATTCATATAGCATCAACACATCCACAATACCAAAAAGACATTAGCATATCCATCAATATCATATCAACACCATGATATATATAAATAAAAAAGTAATAAATGATCTTCACCACATGTATAAGCCTACATAAGGAAACATATACTCATTAAATCATTAGTATAGACATCATCACAAATATCATCAATATCATCATAATCATAAGTGAACAAATACTATCTCACCACATGACTAGCTAGGTAAGTCCACACCGTCATGAGCGTAACCATAATCAATCTAAACATTCTTCAATAATACCCATAACCATCAAAACCATCAACAAATCATCAAATAAATTAGGATCATATCTCTAAAATCATAAATCTATAATCATCAATAAAAATCATTATCATGGGTATACAATAATATATATGTATCTTTCTCAAAATGTACATCTCACATCATCAGCATGCAGGTTAGAATAAAAAATCATATACATACATCATAGATCAATTAGGCCCCTCGATCACTCAAATTACCTACACCACTACCATTGGCCCCATCTAGACTTGTACTTGTACCTGATGGTGATCCCCCTTGAATCCATATCTACCCAACTATAACAACCCACTACCTTGGAGTAACTAGTGTATCCCCACCACCCAAACTAGCTCTATACTCTACAAATATCATGGCATGGGGTAGCTAATCAAGTACCATCACCTCATAATATCCAAGATCTTGCATAGTCACTAGATACTATGTATGTGGCACTGAATTCGATGGCCCTCCTAATACTTCACCTACCATCTCAACCCCAATCTATCCCTGTAAGGAGCCAATCTAAGCCTAAAAAGTGGCCACCTGCCCTTAGAAAGCTATGAACTGGGCCTATGCTTGGTCCCTCTTTGCCACTTTCCTCCACTACATGAATCTGATAACATAATCGATTGATACATGAGTATCCTCTAGTAGTCCTAAAGGTATCAATACATGAATGTGATCAAAATCCCTATAACGTAACATAAATCCAACACTAATCCTGTAGCACCTATGTGATCAAAATGCCCATAGCTCTCTAAAAATCTTCACAAGTAAGACCTAAGCCCACCCAAAAATAGTCCTCCCTAGAAGCATCTCCACTAACATGCCAAGAAACAAGTATGTAAATTGGCCACCCATAGAGTCTGATAACATAAATTTCATCAAAGACATCATCATCATCATCATCATCAATCACCTATCCTCAAGAGCCCTTTGATACAATAGACCATACCTAAATCCACCTGCATGGAATTATGGATGAACTAGGTCTATACCATATAGGATGTCCATATGGTAATCTGAATCATCACTCTTTATGTGATACATGAGATCTCTTTGGATAGGTAGTTTAATGATCCTAATCACATCTTTCAATAGGACGGTGATCTCCCTGGTAGGCAACCAGAAGGTGTTTATCATGGGATCCCATCTCTTGATGAGCACGATAACCATAGCTAAGTATCATGGTACATACTGATAGTGACACATCATGCCTAAGACCATAACCTCCATATGTCTCCACTCATTAGTAGTCATCACATATCAAACCATCATAAATAGTGTTGGAATTTGGTCCTCCATCTAAATATAGTTATGAGCCTATAGAACCAATCATTTTAGTATGAACACTAAGCTAAGCACCAACCTATACCTATATTTTTTTTTCAGAAGTTTATACCCATCTAACACATCCCCTTCCCTATATTACCTTTAACACTCATAATACATATCTCTTTCTCTTCAAAACTATTTTCACAAATAATTGCCCTCTTCTGCATAACTTTACCCTACCTATTCCAACCTAGCCTATCATATCTCCCACCTCACATTTTCTCTCACTTCATTCTACCCACTACCTATTTTCAAAAAACATCTCATCCTATCACACCTATTTTTGACTTTCCTTTTTATATGCAATATCTCATAAACCTCTTTATACTATTCAAACAATTTCTAGTATTACATCTACTCTATCACACATACAAACTTTCAATATAAAATACTTTTTTTTTTCCAACTTTTCATTGAAAAAATTCTCAACATTTTATAAGCACACCCTTGACTACTGATAGTTCTTTGAATCATTGATGATCCCTATGCCCCCTTTTAGCCCTCAAGTTTGACCATCGATGGTTGGGTCCAACCATTGGATATCACTATGTGTGTCCACCAACGACATGACCTTCAAACCCTAGACCTCTAAAAACTTTACCATCACTATTTCCTACCACACTGACCTACCCAAAACAAATCTATAGTCCATTCCCAACCCTACACACCTTCCCACTATCAATTTCACTAAAATATTTCCCTAATTACACAAAACCCAAAACCTAGGGTAACAAATAAATTTTAAACCCTAAACAAATCATCCAACATTCTCTACAAATAGACCTTAAACAAAAATAATTACACTATCCTATAAATTTTAGAACACCTCCTACCTCATTCCATGATCATTAACATGGTTAAGGCTCATGTCCCTCCACTTGATCGTGCCCTCATCCACCCTCCATCTCAACAAACACCAGCTCAACAAATACTAGCTAAACCAATCACCACTCCCTAATTTAGTTAGACCTTAGTATAAAAATGCTAGAGCAAAAATCATGAAGGTAAAAATGTTAAAAGGTGAAAATGATTTTTCAGTTTCACTTTTTATATTCTAGCTTTTTAGGTTTCCCCTTGATCCTCGATGGTCAGGGTGACTATCAATGGTTGACCCTTCAAAACTTTGACCATCAATGGTTAAGGTCCCACATTTTTTCATTTATTTTTTCACTAGCACCCACCTAGGTGTTACCCTCTTACGAGATCACCTCATCTCCACTCAACATACCAGCACTTGACTTTTTCAAGAGTACCCTTCTATGATCAACCTATTTAACCATGTCCACCTTAATGCTAGCCATTATAATCGAGACTATCACACTTAGTGCATTTAGTACATAGCCCAAACAATCTATTTACCTAACTTTTTTAAGCGCTCACCTAATCACTACCTTTCCAAGCAAGAACTAAATTTAGTCTAAAGTTTTTGTGGGATCCTATATCCCTTACATCATGTAGGTAATGTCTACTTTCTTAGTACATATGGAGTCAGCTCGACCACACCCCAACCCACCCATTTTCCCACATCTACCATGACATCGATCATTTTTACCAAACTATTCACATGTTTTATGATGACTTTACGTGGGTCAATTTGACTACACTAACTGACCTTGCCATGTTCACTATTTTTGCATCACCTAGTGTAAAAACTCGATAATTTGTTTCTTTTTCATATCACTTCCTACCTTGGATACCCATCACACATTAACCCATTTGGTGTTTTCTTGGGATCACTTCCTACCTTGGAGACTAACAAGTGTATCCCACTACCATGCCTATAACAGTCTCATAATACATTAGTCACTTGTATTATTTATAAAAACCTTATTTTCATTAACATTGGCAACTTTAGTCTTTGTGAAATCTAAAACTATCACATTTAGTCACTTTTTATGCAGAGGTTTTGTATCTCACTCACCAGCTACTAGCTCCCACTCATCAAAACTTGACCTAATTCCATTTTGCCTCATCACTTCCTAGTTTGATGGGGAACACCTCCTCCCATTATTGGGGAAACCTTGACCTTTACCATACCTATCTTTTATTTTTATTTTGTAGCTTATCGACTCAAGCCATACAATTAAAAGGGGTAAACGTAGACATCAAAAATCTACTCATGTAATTGTGAATGTCACAAACCCCTAGACCCCCTTCAAAACATTTACCCATGCCTAAATCCATTTTTAACAATTTAACCTAGATGAATTGAACTAGCCCTTTTTACCTATTTTGACCTCTTAGCCTCTACCATCAATGGTCAGTCTAACCATTGATGGCTAGCCTAACTGTCGATGATCAGGCTCAACCAAATGGAACATAACATATCAATCACCATGTAAACTATCACTTATCCTCTATAAATATAAGTTAGCTAAATCCTTTCATAAAGCATTGCATGAATGAGTTATAATTGGAATCCCTAGTTATACTCCCACTTTAGCCTCTTGACATTACTTATAAGAAGAGGAGAGCTGCAAGGGAAAATCCATTGGCAATTATTATCAAGAGATCTAGTATCCAAAATCTCTTTTTTAGGTTAATCATCATCAGGTGCTTTAGTAATCTGGCAATCCCAACTTATCATCACTACTCTAAACACTGTCACTCTATCAAAATTATGATAAGCTTCTACATCAAGCAATCTTCTTTAACTATCCATCCAATCCACATTCTTGGTAAGACAATCGTATATAATTGTATTTATTTGTCATATTTCAACTTTTAAATTAAAACAAACCTCACCCACCTCTCAGCATTCATACCTAGAATATTGGCCTTAATTCACCTATAAATAATCACTGACGAATAGCCCAACCACTGATAGTTAGCCCAATTATTGACAGTTAGCCCAATTGTTAAGGGCTACCTAACCATCAATGGTCATCTTGACCACTGATGGTTCACTATCATACCTAAAACCAAAAATCTCCCTTTTACTACCTACACCTAATCAAACCATATTTTTTGTGCTTCTACCTAACCATAGACTTGTGCCTAATTTTTTAGACCATACCTTGACCTGTTAGCACTAACACTAATCAACTTATCACTAATTGCATCATTTATATCACATCTCTTTATCAATTAATTCGTGTTATCAGTTTCACTACCTTTTGATTATTGAGGCAATTACTTTCTTTCTATTTTATCAACTTAATTATTTTAAAATGGTGGATTGATAGCCCTTTAAGAAGCTCAAGCTTTCAAGATCTAGCCATAGGTAGGCAATCCACCTAGCTACTTGTCTAACCAATAAATTTGCTTCAATTGTTTCTTATTTTCAAGTCTTCCTCCCAAGCTAAAGAGGAGCTCTTCACAATCTTCTAATCTAATGCATGTACTTTTATCAATATTTCTACCACACCCCGTATTTCTAGTTTTACTACCTTCTTCTAAATAATAGCAAAATTTGAGTGAAATAGTAAGTTCTATTGAACTAATTTTTGATGTAGCTTGGGATATTGTATATCATGTTTATAAACAACTATAATAATAATGTGTATTCATATCATGAGAAACTTAGCTTAAATTCAAATATAAATGACATAGACATAAGATATGAACAATCAAATTCTAAGTGAATACATTGCAATAAACTAAATTTATGAATGCACACTAATTTATAACTTAAGTACAAGATATGGGTAATTAAGACGTAAGTCTAAAAAATATAAGGATCCTATGACAACTGAGAACCAACAAGGCAAAAAGGTAAAGAAAAATAAAACAAGACAAACAAACAATCAAATAAACAAACACAAATAATAACAAAAAAACAAAACACTAATAAACAAAAAGAAACAAATAACAAAACACTAATAAATAAACAAATGAACAACAAAATACTAATAAACAAAAATAAATACACAATATAACACAAATAAATAAAAAAACACCAATAAACAAAAGTAAACATGGCCGAACAAATAAAACAACACAAAAGAACGAAATAAACAATCCAAACCAAAAAAGTGTAATAATCAAACTATTCTAAACAAATAAAGAAAAAAGACAAACAGTGTTAATCATAATGTTAATACAAATAAAATACAAATTGTTTGTATATGTGTAGTAGAGGTGTTACTGTTGGTAATAGGGTGACCTCTAGTCTAGGTAGCAATGACATAGATAAAACAACATAGAAATGAAAGGAAAATGGTTTTCCCTAAGCTATAGGGAACAATGACACAAACAAGATGATAAAAATTGCCCCTAGGCTATAAGAGACTATGAAATAAAACAAAAAAAAAGGGGGTAATAAAAGAAAAGGGGTAGTCAAGCTGACTCTAGCTGTACTAGGAAAGTGGATGTTGCCTACATAGTCTCATTAACACATGATCCAATATGAACTTCAGGATAAATGTAGTTTTTCTATGATATGGGATAGAAGAAAATTGATGATAAAGAAACATGATTTTTGTGTAGAGGAATATGGGAATGGTCTCATAAAATGATGAGTGTGGATAAAAAGAGAGGGATGACATTCATAATCATGAAATCATCAACACAAATAAATCATGTAAGTGTGAGAGTATGGTTTATGATAAAAACACACTAAAAGATAAGAGACAAGTATCCACAAATGCATTGAATTGGTAATTCATAGTGTCTATTACATCTATGGTTTAGAATGAGAATGAGCTCATAAAATGGTGATAGAGTAAAAAACTCACTAAATGGTGAGAGCATTGAAAATGGTTACTCATAAATTGGTGAGAGTGTAAGGAAATTTACGTGGTCATTAATGCATTAGAGTTGAATGCACAATGCTCACTATATAAACTCATAAAATGATAAGAGAACATTGATAAGGCCAATACATATGGGGAAAATAAAGGACAAGTGGTTATTTATGAAATATCTTTGAGTCCCAAAATCTTTAAGGCAATGAATTTTTCCAAAAATAAAAGAAGGCATGATCAAGCTAACTTGAGATGCCCCTTGTATCCAAGTGCTACCTACAAAGTTCATGCAGACCTTAAACCTATGTAGTTCTCCTATAAATGGGATGAAAAAGACCAAGGTGGTATAGAAATTAATTTGAATAGATAATATGGCCCATCCTATAAAATTTTGATGGCTTTATATCTCACATAGAAATTCTAAGCCAATTTTCATGATTTTGTGATTTTTAGTATTTTTAAAATTTTCAAGTGTTTTTGGAATTTTCTAATCATCTCAACTCAATGTATAATGACAAGATATAGAATGGTTTAACTTGAAAAATATTGAGAGTGAAGCTTAAACATGTTTGCAAAATGGTGAGAGAGCTCGAACTTAAATTGGTCACAAAACATCAAGAACATAAGAAAGGGGTGACTTATCATTGACCTCAACATGAATTGAGTGATGCCTACATAGTACCAAATGAGACCTCAAGTCACTGTAGTTCCACCTTACATTTAAATAATTTTATTAGGTATCAGTAAGGTTGTGAATTAAGATAATGGTACAATATAACATAAGGATGCAACAATGTGGATAAAAACATGGTTACTCCTAATTTACCCAAAGATAGTTACAATAATGAAACAATGGAATAGGTTAATGATATTAATTTTTCCAAATGTGATTATAATTAGTAGCATAAAAAATGAGATAAAACATGACAATAATGAAGAATACAATTGCCAAGTCACTATAATTGTAACAACCTCACATGGATTGTACTAAAATAATACAGTAATTTTAAAAAAATTACTTAACATTCATTCTTGTATTAAATTACACCATGAGAATCTAATTAGTGATTTTTTACAAACTTAACCAAGCATATTACACTATCAAAAACTTAGAATAATAACAAGTTCCAATCATTAACACCGTATGCAACATAACATAACATAACAATAAGGAAAGTAATCACATTAAAATATAGTCATGGCTGGTCCAATAATACAATGAATGCTATTGGAGTAACAAAATAATTTAGTTACATTTCCATTAGATATTTTAACTAAATACAATAAATAGATACTATGCTCTATGGAGCTCGAGTTAAACCAACTTGTGTATCTCTAATAATCTCAAGTGTAGTATCCAAGTAAGTACTACAGTGGGGAGGGAAAGCATCATCTGAGCACTTTTTCACGCCATCTATTCCCCACATAGTCCTCCATCAATAAATGTCCCTCCTTTCATAGATAAGTAGATAGTAATGGTGCAGGAATCTAGAGAGGCATGCTAGTAGCCCATGTGTTGTAAGATTTCTAGTACATGATGTGTATCATAAATAAAATATATTTTTAACATGATATCATACAAAAATGTAAATCAGACATATGAAATGATAATATCCATCTAACATTAATTTATCTAAAGTTTTAAAATAACATATGATCATAAGGATCAATCAATTTCATAAACACCATTTGATTGGATTACCTCAATCTTGCATTCATGATGCTAACCAAGCTAGTGAAGTTTATCTCACTACTTATTTGGAATTATAAGTGTAGGATCGGTTAAATATAACATATTATTTAAATTAATGATTCACATAAATTATTACTATTAACAGATATAAAAATAGGATAAGAACAAAACTAATCACAAATGCATACATTTAATCCATCAAACATATGAATAAATCACCGCAACTTATAAATAACAAGAATAGCCACTATAGCTTATACCATCTAGATATAATATATGTCTAAATTAGAATCATCTAATTATTATAAGTAATTTAAAAATAATACATTTTATGACACCCATAATATCATAGTGCACAAGTATTTAAACATAAATAAACAGTCACAATGTCAAGAGAAAAATGCTAGGAAGTCCTAGTTTTTTCATCTTCTTTCCAGTTTTATGCCAATCATTATGTTTTAGAAACTATGTTCACAAAAATGTGGCTAGTGTCATAATATTTTGAAGTCTAGGATTAGTTAAAATAATCACTATATTAATAGATTTACACCAAAGAACTTTGAAACACACTCAATTATTTTCACAAGTGTTCATATTAATTCAGTAAGACACATATGAATGCTATATGCACGGATTCATTAGCAATTTAAGGTGATTGAAATAAACATCACAAATACCTCACCTCAATAATATTCTTGGATTATTATATTTTTCCAAGTGTTAAATATTTAAACGAGCCCAATTATATCTTAAAACCCTCACCAAGGTCTCAATATACCCATATAAGTAATTAAGACATTTTGATTTTGTATAATTATTTAAGACATTTTTATTCATACTGAAAAGGATTTGTCTAATATATTCTTAAATTATATCAAAAACATTCATAGGATTCTTACTAAAATTCTTGATAGTTTATTTTGTTAGACATCCTTTGTTTAAAAGAAGACATATAAAACTATGCAAATCATTCACTTTATAAAAAGGCATCTAAATCAAACCAACTTAATAAAAGAATAACACAATACTTTTATGTATGAGGCATCTCATGTTCAGGTCACCTAAATACATTGTGATAAACTCAAGGTAATATGAAAATACCAATATTTAAAATTCCTCACTTCTATTCCCTAGCATAGTAATATAGTTTTGAAAATATTTCTGTGGATTACCTTAATAACTACTACATTTTTCTATTTGTGGAATGTCTTATCTATTGTGGATCACTTTTTCTAAGTTTTAACAAAAATAACTTTTAGTGACTTGTGGATACTGTATTAAAAGATAGGATTGACCTCTACTACATAACAACTTCATTATGTAGAGATAATCATAAATACCATGCTAATAATTTGACCAATTTACAAATCACCCAGTATACAAGTCTTTACTAGAAAATAGAAGCAATTTGACTAGTTTACAGAGATATTTATTTTATTTTGGATAACAAATACTATTTCATTCTATTTATTTATTTATTTATATATATTTATCAACTTAGAATTTTATTTGTAAACACATCTAAGTATGTATTTTTACACTAAAACAATTAAATTTCTTTATCTTAGTAGATCAACTTTTTTCCAGCATCCAAATATTTAAAGGATCATAAAACAATACTAACCTTTTAAACCAGTCACTCTACTCCTCTACTCTCTCTCTCTCTCTCTCTCTGTACTTCTCTTTTATCCTTTATGAAATATTCTCTACATCCTTTTTCTATCTTTCCACTTTGTTGTATTTTCCTTCATTGTATTTTTTGCTCTCCTACTTGTCGTCACCGTATCTCTTTTTAATATTTTCTTCCCTTCCAAAATCGCTACTTTATTATAATCTCCTCTTTTCAATTTTTTTTCCACCATTCATAATTCATTGTCTATTTTCATTTTCTCCTTTAAAATATCTTCTTTTTTTATACACTTCATGCCAAGTCATCGCTTTTCTGTTTATTTTTCTTCAAAAACTTCTCTTGATTTTTATTCTTTTCTCTATATCTGTGCATGTAAATATCTTTTTTTTCTCTTTACCATCATGCATAATACTATTTTATTTAAATCATATACCAACACTTCTTAATCTTCTTTTTTTTGTTTTTAATATCATATTATCCTCTTAACTTTAAGCTTGATTCATTTCAAAAATCATGCATGCTAATACTTATGTTTAAGGCCTAGTTATTCACTAGGTTCACTTAAGTCATTATATAAATGATAAATTTAGACCCTTAATATTCATGGTATTCTATGCATAGAATTTAACACCTTAAGTTAAAATTATTATAATAGTTGAATTTCCTTGATTTAATATAACTAGTAATTATCTCTATAAAAGATAATAAACCAATTAATAATTAATTCAAGATAACTCCTCTAACTAAATACCAGGGTATACGTATTATTTATATTTATATATATCTAGTATTCTACTATTAAATTTTATACATTAATACAAATTCTTATACAAAAAGACACCAATTCAAGATAATGATATTTATTGAATATCATTTAGACCTATCACTATGTTAGACAATCTTGTTTAGTATAAGAAATGATAATATTTATCATAAGATAATTTTATATGAGTAAATATATACACTATAATCATACATAATATCACACAATTAGATTATCATAAGTATCAACCAAAACATGATCATAGCAGAATATATAAGCACTCAAAAACAAACTAATTATCTAGATCAAATAGAGAGTTTAAACATGTTATTATAATGTGGCGTGTGTATTAGGTTACTAACAAATCCTTTGTCATCTCCAATCATCTCATCTATGCCATTCTTTCTGATGATGCTCTCCCTCCACCATGCTCTGAGGGAAGGATCAATCTTGCATCAACCTCAAAAGTAGGCAATTAGTCTAAGCTATCATATATATCAACTAATGATGCATAACTAACAAATATATATCCACAATATATAGAAATACGAAAGTATAACTTTCACATAATTAATGTATAATGTAAACTAATCAGTATATCACTATCCCATAGCTAGTATATGTCATAATGCTCAATCAAAGCACTAACAATAAAATTCTAATCATAATAATCCATAGATTCAAAATTTATAATCCTCAGGGTAAAATACAGATGTAACAATCATACTACCTGAGGATACTACCTCATTATGAAATATTAAATCAACTCTTGATACTTCATCTGAATCTAATATCTAGAAGTGCCCAAAGTACCAATGGATTGGAACTAATATCAAAAGTGATTGGGTAAGGGAGGGTAAAACAACTTAAATCAATAAGGAAGGTATGTAAAGAATAGTATATGGTATGGTACAAAGAAGGTGATATTAAAGAACTATGTAAATGATCCTCATACATAACAATTAAGAAAAATATAATTTTGATAATATTAAAGATGATGCAAAACTAATATAAGAATTAATAAATATTAAAGGTAAATTATTTTAATTAAATAATAAAAATATTAATATTTAATCATATTAATATGACATTCATAATGCAATTTTTAAAAATTTAATAAAATAAATATTAATTCTTATCATGTCTATAATTTAATATAAAATGAATTTTATTTCAATTAGGGGATGTTATAATTTAAGTGACTTATTTTATTAATATAAAATTTAATAAGTTACTTAATGTGTGCATCTTAAAATTATTTTTAAAAATTTGATATTATAAATATATTATATTTGAAACCCAAAAAACATATTTATTATTTATTTTTAAATTAAAAAATTATATATATTATTATTTATTAACAAATATAAAAGATTACCTCTAAAGAAATTGTGGGTATTAAACCCGCTTCTTCCATTCTGGCTATGCCTGTGCAACAAGTTGTGTATGATACCATCCTCTTTGGTATCTCTTCTGTGGTCAAAGCTCATAGATGGAAGAATATTTTAAATGACTATGCCAAAGCCTCTAGTCAAAACATAAACTTTTAGAAGAGCAATGTGTATTTTTTTAATACTCCAGTTGATCTTCGGTGAAAAATCATTAATATTAATGTTTATACTGATGTTGATCTTCTTGTCATTTACCTTGGCCTCCCCCTTACAGTTAAAGAGGTGTCTCATGGATTTTTGGAATGGAATTATGGAAAGAACTCAGAAGAAGTTGGTTGGTTGGAAGGGGAAATTACTCAGTAGTGCGGGAAAGCTTCACTTTTTACGTGCTTCTTTACAAGGTAATCCTACTTACTTCCTGTCTCTTTTTAAAATGCCTAGGTCTATTGCTGACAAATTGGAGTAGATTCAATAAAATTCTTATGGACTAGGGTAGAAGACAAATAGAGAATGTCTTTGGTTAGTTGGGAGAATTTTTTTCTTCCCAAATCTCATGGAGGTCTTAACATTAGATTTATCAGGAATATGAATAAATCCCTCCTTTCCAAAATAAACTGAAATTTGATCCATAATCATAAAGAGTGGGGGGACATTATGCAAGCCAAGTATCTTCATGGAACTGACCACTTTAGTTTTCTCCATCAGGAATGGCTTCCCCAGGGATCTATTATATGGAACAAAATGTTGAAGTATATAAGTTTGAAAGTTTGGTTGAATGATAAGGCCCTAGTTACTCAAGGTGATTATGGAGGTATTGTTGGCAGTAATACATAGTTTTTTTGGGATAAAGTTTGTCATTATATTCACAATAACAATGGTATTAGGAGTTGGAAAAATCTTTTGGATTACTATACCCATCACCCTAATATCTCTCCTAGGATGCAGTTTATCCAACACTTGATGCTGGGGGTCAAAATACCTCTTTTTCCTAGGGAAGATGAGCTATATTGGTGGCCAAATAAGAAAGGTCAATTTTTTGTTAAGTCTGCTTACCACCCATTGATCCTTAATATGCATAAAAATGAGATTTGGGGGAAAGTTTGGAATCATAAACTTATCCCTAAAATTAATATGTTTTAGTGGTCTACTGTTCATAAATAAATCCTAACTCAAGATAACTTACAGAGGAGGGGATTCACCTTGGTCAATAGGTGCTATCTGTGTTTTGAGAAGGAGGAAACTCTCTCATTTAATTTTCCACTGTGATTTTTCTAGATAAATTTGGAATATTATTTTAAGGAATTTTAGCATTTCAATGGGTTTATAATTCTAATATTAAGGAATTCATTGCCAACTGGTGTCCTTCCTTCTCTCATCCATGGCTTGTTGAGCTTTGGAACCAAACTCTGGCTAGTCTTGGTTGGAATGTATGTAAAAAATGTAATAATAGAATTTTTAGGGATGATACTACGGATACTTCTCAATTTCTTCATTCCTTTTCTATGATCCTCATGAAAAGTGTGACCAACTCTCACATCAAAACTACAAAAAAACCTCTTTCTCAAGAAGAGGAGTAAATTGTGATTAAGTGGAAAATTCTAAACCAAATCTTGACTCATAATAATTCCAAATAGTTGTAGAGATTAAATACCAATTGGATTCCACTGAAGCCTAATTAGATCAAACTAAATTTTGATGGGGCATCTAAGGCAGATGGTAAGGCTAGTGGTGGTGGGATTATAAGGGATGACAAGGGGTGGATGGTTGATATCTATACTGGTAGGATAGACTTTCAAGTCAATAATTATGTTGAAGCCTCTACTCTTTTATGGGAGGTAAAATTGGATATTTCACTTGATATTAGGAAATTGTACATTTAAGGGGATTCCAATCTTGTTATTTATGTTGTTACTAATGTGTTGAATTGTGGCTTGAAATTGAAAGACATTATAGTGGATATATAGATCCTTCTATAGTGGGTCCCTAGAGTTGATATCTCTCATATATATAAAAAGGGAAATAGGGCTGTAGATGCTCTTGTAGACCTTGGTCAACAATTTTCAAATTGGTGTTGTTAGAACCAAATTAATAACATACCTTTAAACATAAGGGATTTAATTTGAAAAGAGATGATGTTTCAATGATGAGTCATTATCTTTGGAAAGTCAGCTTATTCTATCAGTTTTGATGAAATATGCTGATGTGTATCTCAAAGTACATGTTTTTTATACATTGATTGCTCAATGTCATCTCTATTTTATTACTTCCATGTGTTAAGGTGAGTTTCTTATCTTATATTTATAGATATTTCCTTATAATCATGTTCGAGCATGGGAAGTGTAGGTTTCAATTGGTCCTTCAAAAGGTGGCTCTCATTAATGATAATACATGCAGACTTCTTATCATAATTCCTTGTCAAACTGTTAATCTCTCCTTTCACAGTAACTCTGTGAATCTCTAGTTTGGGAGATTTTGTGTCTTTGTTTGGAAGGTTATAATGGGAGGAGATAGGATTCAAATGGAGCTAATTTCTTGTTACAATTTTAAGGACAATGCTGTGGTCTAGCATTACTATAAGGAAGGTGGTATTAGCCCTTTTTTGGAATGGCTTAATGGCTATGATGAAATCTATCTAAGCAATTCACTAGGTCTTGGCATAATCGTAGAGTCACTATTGGGAGAATTGGGTTTGAGGTTTCAAAGAAAGTTATTGATATGGTAACTAGCCTATCGATTAAGGGGACCAAGCTACAGAGGAAAGCGAAAGTGGTAAACCATTCTAACTAGAAGTTATTCCTTGGGGAAGGTGAAGAACTAGTTCCTTACTAGGGAGGATTCAAACGGACCAAGATGCTAGAGCTATGGGATGATATATGTTTCCTCCTCATGAAATAATTCACTCTAGAGGGGTGGCTTACCAGGTTCTACAATTATCATCTTCCTTTATTAAATCATTTTAAATGAAATGCTCATATGAGCTTCCCATTCTATCTACTATCTTCCCTTGAGCATTCAGTTTTTAGGGTTAAATCTAAGTCTGCTAATAAGCCCTCCAAGAAACCCATTCCCTTGCACTAGGGTCTTATTTTCTACTTATATAATTTTCACCTTGCTTTGGAGCTACCTAAGCCTATTTAGTCTCATAACAGTGAAATTTCTATCAACCTTGATGATACTACCATTTCTAAAGAGCCTTGTCCTTCCCCTGCTTCTCATAAAATTAAAAGGGTTTCCTTTCCTCTGTCTAATGAGGAGAATACCATGGTGACCACTACCCACACTCCATTCTATAAAATTAGTGTGAAGATAAGGAAGAGGAAAATTAGGGAGGTGGAAGAGGAAACTGTGTGGGATGTTGAGGGGATCCCCAAAAATATTAGTAGTACTCTTGTGGGACCTGGCAGTAAAACTAATATATATGCCAAGGATAAGAGGGAAGTATTGTCCTTTAGGTTTAGGAGGTTAGGGAGGATTGTTGGAAAACCTACACCAAAAGCTAAACTTATTGATTATTTAGAGAGTGCTTTTGAAGAATCCACCCAGGGGGATGAGGCCAAGGTTATTGAAGTCCAAGAGATTTTTGAAGATGAAGAGGGTAAGAATGGGAACAAATAGACTGATGTGTCTAGTGGTGTTGTTGGTGATTCTGAGGATAATTCTGACGGAGGGGGAAGGATGTTTGTGGAGGAAGCTGCTGATGAGATGGAAGAAGGTGTTAATTATAGGAATGACATTGTTGCTCCAAGGGGTTGTGTAAAGAAACTAGAAAACTCAATTTCCACTATGCTCAGGCGTATTATGTTACTTAATCTTTCTATTTTGTAGGATCTTGATACTAAAGTCATGGAGGATAAAGATGAGAATTTCAAATATTTGGATTAATTTACTAAATCTCTATCTAAAATATGGGAAAATCTTTCTCAGTTTTGGTTTCTTTTATGTTGTTTATTCTTTGCTTCTTCATACATACTGTCTTTAAGCTGGTTATCCTGTCTTTGTTGTTCATGTTGGTTAAGCAGGCTATGTTATAACTATTTTGAGGCTCTTTTGTGCTGATGTCTCTAGGGTTTTTTTCTATTTTCTAAGGGTCTGAAACCTTGTTTTTTTTTCTTATATAATAAAAAACAAATCTAAAATATGAAGTAACAACCAAACAAATAGTATAAATAAATAGAGATTTTAAAGATGTAAAAATTGAAAATTTGTTGGCCACTTTAAAAAAAAAATCTTCCACACAAAAGATTATTATTATGGAAAACATAATTTAATGATGACATGCAAAAAATTATGGAATTGATGGGTTACGGTGTATTAAAAGAAATATTATTATTATTATTATTATTATTATTATTATTATTATTATTATTATTAATTTTATGTATTAAATTAATATAGTTAAATATTTATAAAATTAAAAAATATATATTATTTTAATTTTATGAATAAGAAAATTATTATTATTTAGTAATTGATTTTACTTATTAATACAAGTATCTTAATTTACTCAATTTAATATCAAGGTTTAAGAAATATTTAATTGGTGAGGATGATGGTTTGTAGGTCATTTATCAAAATACAAAACTTTTAAAATATTTGATAAAAAAATTAATCAAATAAAATGAAAATATATATATTTACTCAACAATTATAATCCATTGTATATTAAAATATGAAAAAGATACCAATATTTATATAAATTTAAGTTTCTATATAATATTATCAAATAATATACTATTTAGTTTATGATGTTGCTTGAAAAGTCTTCTTGTCAAATCCTACTCGCCTTTACATACTGTGATAATTGACTTTAAGAGTGGTTATAAATTGTTATCAATACCATCCTAAAATTATGGTTTCATATAACTTAGACAATATATAAGTTGATTGGCTTATTGAAAAAAATATGTTAATGTTAGCTAGGAACCAAATACACAAATTCCATGATAAGCCACCAGCTTCATTGTAATAGGTCTTACAAATTTTCAACATGGTGATTGTTTCTTTGTCTTTCCTTTTAATTCTCACTTTGATGGATTTAAAATTAGAGTCATGATAATTTGTAAGAGTTTAGCTTTCCAGGTGGTTTCAATCTATAGATCTTGGCTTTCCAGGTGATTCACATATACAAAGAGCCCACTAACTAACACAACATCTCAAAACTTTTTTCATAGAGAATTTCAATTTTAGGAATAGGATTTGTGGTTTCATAACATTTTTTGGAAAGATAATAAAATCCAATCTTATACCTGACCATCAAAAGAAATTTCAAGGCAGCCTCCCTTCCCTAATGCAAGTATCAAATCAAATATCCAACTTTTATGTTGGTGGCTTGATCCAAAACTCAGAAGTTCTAGTTGATAAATATTTCAATATCATATAAATAACATAGTAAAATTGAATTTTCTAAGAAGATATGTAGTATTACTCAAGATCGCAATACAAATATATGCTTATCTCTGGGAAGAGATGTTTGTCTTCACATTTCAGGTTACCTCTTCACTTATACACATTTTAAAAGCATGGGGAGGATGTTTAAGGTCACCAATCTTGAGGGAGATTAAGTGGTTCTACTTCCAAGATTTAAAACAATACAAAATTTGAGGAATTACTATTTTTAGAAACTTACAATTTTTAGATTGCACTGCTAAAATTAAAATTTGGGGCACTTCCATTGGGTTTTTGGGGTTCAAACTTCATTTATCATAGCAAAATGACATCTTGTGATTTTCTCCTCATTCTTATCTTTCCAATGGTTCAAACGGCGAGTCAATTGGAGCTATGGTGCAAAAGTTATGGCTCCTAGAAGTTCTGTCATCAATTGGGGCGGAACTGTCACCCGAATTGTCACCTAAATTGTTGCCTGGATCATGGCTTATTATTGGAGGTGGCCAATATAGGATGTCATATTTTTATATTGGGACATTTGGTGATAGGTCCAAAGTTGTTAATATTATAATATTTAAGTCAGGTGTTTAGTGATAAACCCAAGTTCGTAATATTTTTTATAAGTTAAATATTTAATTGTGCTTACACAAATCATATGAGCCCATTTATTAACAAATATATGCACAAATATTCAAACTAATATGTAACAATGATATTGGGCCCTCATCTATAATTAATCCTTTCAAATTAATGTGGATGGGTTACTGAGTTAGTCTTGGTTCATCATATATACTAAGTTATGATCCTAAGACCTATGGGTTATATGACCATAAAGGACTCCTCCTCCTAAGTCACTTTAAGGTTAGGGTAAACATATAAAAACTATAATTACAACACCTTAACTATTAATGTAACATATCCACTAGGATCTACCTATAAATACATGATTTTTAAAAAAAAATTAAAACATGTATACTATAAATAGATTATACCATGAGAATCTAACCAATGTTCATATAAAATACTCTAAGTGTGATAACTATAATGAAGTATACTACATCATACATCTCTGATCACTATCATTATAAGAAACATATCATAATACAAATATAAAAAGTAATTAAAATTAACTAGCTACTGCTGATACATGCCTACATCCACTAGTGTTAATATACAATAAATAATTAATTACAAATCTTCATGATAATGTTTCAATAATAAGTAAAATATAATACAATGTACATATATAAGAAACATGACTCCATGGAACATAGTTTTTTGAACTCTAGTATCTGTGGCAATCTCAAGTGTCTTCTCAAAAATGGTACTACTATGGGGAGGAAGAGCATCATCTGATCCTTTTTCCATACCAACCATGAACTAACAATACCCCGTATTAATCCCATTAGGTATTATACATCCCTTCATGGATGAGTAGATACCGATGGCATGAGAATTCAAAGAGACAATCTAGTACCCGTGTACTATATCATTTCTAAACTTAAACATGCAATATATCATGGAAACTCATTCTATTACAAGATATCACACAAATATATGAATCATACTCATAAATTACAATGTATCACTAAACATTACTTTATCCAAAGTTTTTAAATAATAAATGATCTATAGATAAGTCAAACTTCATATACATCACTTGATCAGATTACCTTCATCTAAAATTATGATTCTAGTAAGCTAGTGAAGTCCATCTAACTACTTAGTATCAAAAATGTGAGATTTGGTTAACATAATATAACCAATAAATTCATACAATTTACATCTTACTAGCAACCATAACACATAACATGCCAAGCATACGATAATCTAATAGCATATATTTATACCATCAAACATATGAATGAATCTTATATTATTATCTAACCCATAATAGAAATAATGACTATAGTTTATACTATCTTGATAAAATACATATTTAACTATAATTTCTAATTACTATAAGTATTTTCCAAATATACTTTACCCTAAGATAACCCATATTATCATAGTCTAGTATTTTTAAGGATAACTACTAAGTATAACAACCAATCAAACAAAGTAGTCATATATCCATGGAAGCATAGGATTATATTCAAGTAATTAGTCATTACAAAGAGCATATAATACTCCATTGTAACATTTATTATACTTTCAGGTATTGTATGCTCGCATACACAAGGTTTTATTATATAAAATATAGTTTTAAACCACCAATGGAAATATAGTTAGAATAACACACCTCTACATACATGTATATATTACTAGACTCATGCATACCTATATTCATGTTTAACATACCATTATTCAAAAATATGTAGCTTGTTATAGTGTTATATCCATTCAATGGTTTGTATTTCACTTAGAAAATATGATAAGTAATCCTAGTGCATATCATAAATCTATTACAAGATAATGAAATACTACATTGAATTATTTATGCCCACATGCCTCATTCAAAGTTATATTAATATTTTGAGATACTATAAAGTTATAAATAAACACCTACAGTCTTTTAATTTCTTAATAATTTTTTCAATGATCCTTTGTTAGAATAGATAAATTATCAATATTAACATTGGAATATTAATATACAACTATCTAGATCAAGTTGAGATTATATATATATATATATATATATATATATATATATATATATATATAGAATTCATCTTCTAGCTATGACTACCAACATTCATAGTTTCTTAAATCTATTTAAGCCTACCATCCCGCATCTTATCACAAGATCAATTCCATTGATCCCCACTGTAAAAAATCTATTTATTTTTGTATATACTTATTTATAAGTCATTCATAGTGACACACATCCCTGAAGTGCATTTATAAGATTTATATATTAAACTAGGTGTATACAAATTCTTATTAACATTCTTTCAATTAAATCCCTAATACATAGTCAAAGATAGACATTCATTCACCCTAGGTGTTACATTCCTCATGATTTATATGATAATCTAAGAACATGTATATATAACCCACAAGGAAATAATGATCTAAATAATTCAATGATAGATATTTATGTCATGATTTGAGATGCCTTAATGATAACAATAGTGAAAAAGTAAGTATACAATGACATATATACATATAGCTAATATAAAGTCATCATAAATATACTAACTATAAGAGATTATACAATAGTGTAATCAATGGGAGTATAAGTATCTATTCTTATTATCCAACCACATGATATATTAGATCATTATTATGTTATGATTTACAAAACTAGGCTAAAAATTAGAATAATTCAATTCCTTACTAAAATAAACTGACTGGTGGATTGCCACCTAGAATATCATGGAAAGTATATAAGACATCAAGCTTCTAAAACCAACAATAATGAATATCACATGCGTTGAATAGAAAAATCAAGGGATGCTATCCTATCATTATTATTTCTTTTTTCTGTTTAGATTGACCAATTTTATTCACCATAAGAAACTAATTCATTACTAGTGTGTCGATGCCTAATAGGCAATTCAAAATTTATGTGCATAAAATATCTAAGTCATCACCCTTTCCTCTTCCATTGAATTCTCTATGAATAAGTTATTTTACTAAGTTTTAATTCTCTATACAGAATTATTCAAGTCATTTATTATCCTTATATGTTCATAATAATAATGATAATTTGAGAAAGCTACGTCTAGAAAACATATATAAAACACATCATATATTATGTAACATATGTAACTCTGATAATCATATAGAAAACATGTTCATACGATGATATATCTATACACAGTATAGCATATTATTTTAGATATAGTAAAATATGGCTCTAATAATCATAGTATTTAAGGTATATCATATTTTATGTAATATTGTAACATATGCAACTTGTGGTATATGAGCTATAATTATGGATATATATGTATATATAAATCACCATAATCATAATATTATAATCATACACAGTAAAATAAATATTCTACTATGTGAATTTCCACACTCAAACTGTTTGTATGAATATATTTTGGTTAATATGGATTCAAGATTTTTTATAAGCAAGTCTTTATGTTTCAAATGCAAAACATTATTGGTATATAACTCTCTATTGGGTATATATTCCAAATGTTTAAAACTATCCAAAATTAAAATATACAATCCATTGTATATAAACATACAGATTGCTAAATATCTATGTTTGAAAATAACATAATTTTAAGACTTTGCCTACCTATAATTTCTTGCTATTCCTCTATTGGATTGCTTATCTTTATTATTATTTTCTCCCCACGTCCTTTTTTTCTCCTTCTCCTCTATGTATATACGCTTCCCTTCTTTCCTTGTATATATTATTTCTTATTGTAGATGAAAAAGGTGAATGGATTTTTAAAAATTTTCCTTTATTTTAATGAATATATATTTTTTGTTTTTGTTAAATTTATGCCATTCTATTTATTTTTATTTATTTTTATTGTTTTTATATTTTGATCCAAAAATCAAAAGTATTGGTTGAAGAATACTTCAATAACACACAAATAATAATGTTATCTCTGAGAAGAGATGTTTTATTGCTCAAAATTGTAGATACAACATATGCCTATCTTTGGGAAGAGATGTCTATTTTCCTTTTCAGGATATATATCTATTTATACCTATTTTTGAAGGAAGGAGGAGGATGTGGAAGGTCACCAATCTTGAGGGAGATGAAATGGTTTGACTTCCATGAATTACAATAATACATAATTTAAGAAATTATTATTTTTAGACTGCACTACTAAAATTAAAATTTGGGGCACTTTCATTTAATTTTTAGGGGTCAAAACCCACCAAGTGGAGTTATGTGTCATCTCACGATGTTCCCCTAATTCTTAACTTTTCAATAGTTCAAATGGAGATTCAAACAGAGCTATGGTGTAAAATTTATGGCTCTCAGAAGTTTTACCACCAATTGGGGTAGGACCGTCACCCGAATTGTCGCCTGAAGTGTTGCTCGGATTATTGCCTGAAGTTTTGTCTGGATCATATTTTATTTTCTCTTTCCCATTTTTTCTATTTTATTATAAATTCCTAAATTTTATTTATTTTAATACGAATCAATAATTTCATTAATTAAATTATCATCTCCGAATACCATAAGGATAAATTCAAAAAATTAGTTCCATAAAACCATTAAACTATGATAGTAAATCATGAGAAAACATATATCTAATATAGGCAGTAATAAACACACTATGCTAACCATTATATTAAACATTTTAATATGTACTAGCTAATGTGGTGTGTGTAGGGTTCTATCTTATTTTTATATCATCCTCCAACATCTCTATCTATGTCCCCTCTCCAATGATGATCTCACTTCATCACACTCTGAGGGATGAATTCTCTTGTGTTAACCTCACAACATATAAGTAGTTAGACCATATCATTATGATATACATACATCATATAATGTAAATGAAATAAAAAATTAAAATGATTGTAATGTAAACATATACACTACAACTAACTCATAGAAATGTAATCATGTATCCTTAGCAATATTCAACTATTTCATAACAATATATACTCAAAGCTTAGTAAATAATAATGCAAATAAAATTTGTCAACTATAAATATCCATAGATAATCATATAGTTTACTTAGTGAGGAATTGAGATGTAACATCCTCCCCCCTAAAGTTAGTCATCACCCTAGATGAATCTTATTCAAACATAAGTTTTGAATTAATAATATTTTTTAGCAAAAAAATAACATAATATAATAGTATTTAATCAAGTAAATAAATATTGAAATCTTTTATAGAACTAATCATAGTCATCCCAAGTAGCACTATCCTTGGAGTATTCGTCCCACTGGACCTTGCTCTATGACATCTCTTTATTATGAAAACTAAGTTTGTGAGTGTCAACTACCCTAATTTCTTCTACCATGACCACCCCAAGATCTATAACTTGTAAAGCATTCCCATCCAACACATGCGTAGGATCAGTTACATACTTTTTAAGATAAAACACATGGAAGACATTATGTAATAGAGATAGGGCTGGTGGAAATACAATCCTATACCACTTTAAAGACCTCAAAGGGTCCCACATATCTTGATGATAGTTTCACTGAATTCATAACCAAGCTTTTCTACAGCTTAATCTTTTAGAACACTTTGTCACCTACTAAAAACTACCTATCTTTCCTCTTCAGATAAACATAACTCTTCTATCTATAATTGGCCTTAACCAATCTCTACTTGATTAATCTAACTTTCCCTTCCATTTTTGAAAGCATCTCAAGTCCAAAGACTACCTTGTGCTCTAACCTATCCCAACTGATTAGTGTCCTTCACCTTCTTTCATATAGTGCCACAAATGGTGTCATTCTTAAAGCTAATTGGTATGAGTTTTTATATGCAAACTCAACCAATGAACAATAATATTTCCACTTATATTATTTCTCTATGAAATACATACAAATAAGATCCTCTAACACTTGATTAACTCTCTTAGTTTGTCTATCAGTCTCTAGGTGATATGCTGTGCTAAAATTTAGTTGTGTACTCAAATCTAAATTTAGATTTATTCCAAATCTATAAGTCATCTTTAGATCATGATCTGAAATGATCTTCTTTAAAAATACATGTAACTTATACACTTCTTTTACAAACCTCTTCACAAGGGTAGGTGCACCATCTATCAAATTGCCTAGTATAAAATGAATCACCTTGGTTAGTTTGTTAATAACTACCAAGATCATATCATGTTTGGTTTTGTGACATCAATAAAATTTTAATAAAGTCCATACTGATTACCGACCACCTCCATTATGATATATCATGCATATTTAACAATCTAACTAGATACATATGTTTCCCTTTCATTGATTGACATTCAAGACAACATGACACATAGTCTGATATATTTTTCTTGATTCCCTTGTAGAAATATAGTGGTATAAGCTTTTCCATGAGCTTGGTTACTCCTAGATGTAATAAATATGGGGAATTATGTAATTATTTTAAGACTATGCTCTACAGATTCTCTTAATCTGGCATATACATCCTTCCAATATAATACAAAATACCATCACTCTGCAATATAAATCCTTTATAATAAGTATTCTAAGAACTCTTAGACAATGATTTTTTTTACCTAATCATAAAATTCATCTCTTGGTGATAATTTAATCACTCGATCTCTTAAAGTACTCCTAATAGTAGTTATGGCTGTTATGTGCCTTATGCAACTTAGGGCATTGACTACTCTATTTTCTTTATCTTTGATATAGTTGATGTCAAAAGCATAATTAGACAAGAAATAAAGCTATCATCTCTAATGAGAATTCAAATTTAGTTGGGTGAAAATGTAATTGAGTTCTAAGTTATCCATCCTGAGCTCAAATGGTTTTCCCAATAAGTAATGCTACCACACTTGAAAAACATGCACCATTATTTTTAGTTCCAAATCATGAAGGGCATAGTTCACCTTATAAGTATTTAGTTTTCTTGATTCATAAGACACTACTACACCATCATGCATAAATACTCCTTCTAGTCCATCCCCTAATACATCCATGATCACTAAAAATTAACTATTCAGGTTAGGAACTCTTAACACTATTGTGGAAGCAAGCCTTATTTTCAATTCATAGAAAGTTACTTCAGACTTATCTGTCCAAAAAAAACTTTTGTTCTTATATTATAAATAAGTAATTAGATTGGCTATCTTGGAAAAATTTATAATGAACTTCCTGTAATAGCCTGTCAACCCCATCAAACTTCTTATCTCATGCACATTCTTTGGCATCAATGATTCCATAATAGATCTTATCTTTCTTAAATCTAATGAGACACCGTATAAAAAGATAACATATCCTAAATATTAGACTCTCTCTTGTAAAAATGCAAACTTAGACAACTTGCCATATATCTTGTGCTTCTGTAACCATTGTAGAACTAGTTCCAGATGCTGACACTGTTCCTCTTCATTCTTTGAGTATATAAGAATGTCATCCAAAAAAAACAAAAAAATGTGACTAAGATAATATATAAACACACTATTGATGAGATTCATGAATGTTGTTGGAGCATTAGTTAGCCCAAATAGTAACACTGTGAACTTGTAGTGCCTATAATGAGTTATGAACATTATTTTTAGAATATCCTCACCCTGAATCCTCAACTTATGGTATCCTAATTTAAGATTAATTTTATAAAATACTATTTATCCCCACATTTGATAAAAAATATTATCTATACAAGGTAACAAATACCTATTTTTGATATTTGCATTATTTAACATTTTATAATCAATGTAAATTCAAAGAATACCATCCTTCTTCTTGACAAAGACAAATGGTGCACCCCATGGGAAAACACTAGGATTGATCAACCCCTTTACTATAAATTCCTAGACTTGAGCCTTTAATTCAATCAAATTAGTGGTTGTCATCTTGTATGGTTCCTTAGACTGTGGTTTTGAAATAGGTATGATGTCAATAGAAAAATTGAACATACATCTAGGAGGTAATCTTAGAAATTCTTCTGGAAACACATCATGAAAATCTATAAGAAATGGGTAATCTTTAAGAAATGGTTACTTATATTCCTCCATTTCATTTAACTTTATTATAAATTATTTGCACCCTTTTCCTTGAGCCCCCTTGAGTTGCACTACAGAAATCTACCTAAGCCTCAACTCTCATTTTTTCCCCTGAATTTGTGTCTAATTTCCAAAATCATCTCGACACTCAACCTTATTCAAGTATCATTCAACCTTGGCCTTATGTTTTACAATCTATTTTACTCCTAAGATCACATCATATGACCCTAGTGGTTCTACACATAGATCCACAACTATTATGAATTTGGGTAACCTAATCTCTTCTTCAACTAAACACTTTTCAACCATGACTTTTGAGTCATTCTAATATTATAATAACCATGCATTTTTCATTAATCTAGATCTTTTAGTTAACTTACTAAGAATTTTAGTAGCTACAAAACATTTTTTGGATCTCGTATCTATCAAAATGAAAACTAGATGGTCAAATAAAGTACATGACAAATCTATGGGTAATGCTTGAAATTCAACATGTCAATTATTGACTATTGCATGAATCCAATGCTAAAATATATCCTACTAAGGATTAGGACCCTTTCCCTTTGACTTGTCTTAAGGGAAATCATGAACTTAATTGTTATGTCTGAAAAAAAACAACCTTCAAGTGGTCCTTTCCTATTAGTTTGTTGGTTTCTATTGAAATTGCCTTTAGATCCATTGACCTATTTCTTATTACCTGAAGCATTGTTGAACTTGGAATTCTAACTTTTTAACTACTTCTTGGAGTCTCCTCTCCTATGTTTCCAATTCTTCTTCTTGAATGTTGACTTAGAATTTCCAAAAATTTTCTTAAACTTTTCCCTAGACTATGATATAGACTTCAACTTTTGTTCCTAATTAATTACCTTCTTGAAGACTTGGTTCATGGTATAAGGTCCATGAACATCCACCACTCCACCAATTTGAGGTTTCAATCCCATGATAAACTATTTTTGATCTTGTACCTCTCATCTCCTTGATATCAAGGTATATACTTCAAAATTTTGGTGAACTTCTCATAATAGTCATTCATCGATAAGTCTCCTTGCTTCGGATTCTAAAAATAGGTGAAATTTTGATTAAAAAATTAGCTATGGGAGCCACTGTGAACTAAATAATTCTACAAGGTGATCCAAAGTAGTGGTGGTTGAGTTAAGATTCATTTCCATCAGCTTATTGGCACACCACATAAATACCTCTCCAACCAATTGGTATGCTCCCCAAACTACCTTAGTGACCTCAGAGTAGGTTCAAATTTTGAAATAGTTATCTATCTTAGTCAGGCATGCCTCAGTTACATCACTTAGAGTAGTTTCATCTAACTTAGGTGGGTTCACCTTTTTCATGTCTCTATCCAACTCTATAGCTACCTAAGCTCTAGCATCTTGATGATTTTCTTGCTCGGTGAGATGCTCTTAGAGTACATCCTAATGTTATTCCTCATCATGGATATGAACCATTTTCTCTAGAGCTATAATCTTATCCCTATTCTCATTCATGGCTATAAGAATTTGATCCATATTTGTTGATCTCTCAATAGGAAATCAACTAGGATCAAATAGAGGGTTACTATCATTGGCATTTGACATACCCTCTCTAGAAACTCTACTTTATACCATCCTTCTTTTTATCAATAGAAGGATATGAAAACATTAGTGGACTCATTAGGTCTTAGAGTTTGAGCCATAGCTTTAATACCACATATAACATCCCCACTAGGATATACCAAGAAAGACATGATTTTTTAGATTTAAACATAAATACTATAAATAGATTATACCACAAGAATCTAACTAGTGTTCATATAAAATACTCTAAGTGTGATTACTTTAATGAATTATAATACATCATACATTTATAATCACTATCATCATAAGAAAAACATCATAATACAAATATATAAAGTAATTACAATTAACCATCAATCACTGATACATGCCTACAACCACTATTGTCAATATACAATAAATAAGTAATTATAGCTCTTCATGATAATATTTCAATAATAAGTACAATATAATATAATGTACATATATAAGATACATGACTCCCAGATCATAGTTTCCCAAACTTTAGTATCTATGGCAATCTCAAGTGTCATCTCAAAAATAACACTATTGTGGAGAGGGAGGGTATCATCTGAGTGTTTTTCCATATCAATCATGGATCAATAATCCCCCTCACTAATTCCATCAAGGAATGGGGCTCCCATCATAGATGAGTAGATAGTGATGGTGAAAGAATCTAAAGAGACAAGCTAGTACCCATGTCCTAAATGATTTATAAAGTTAAACATGTGGTGCACAATAAAAATCTATTCTATTTTAATATACCATAAAAACATATAAATCATAATCATATTTTTTAAATAATAAATATCTATGGATTAGTCAAAATTTATACACACTATTTGATCAGATTACCTTCATCTGACATTGTGATTCTAGTAACCTAGTGAAGTCCATCTCACTACTTACTCAGTATTAGAGAGGCAAGATTTAGTTAATATAATATAACCAATAGATTCATATAATTTACATCCTACTAACAACCATCACACATAACATGATAAACATAAGATAATATAAAAACATACATTTATTCCATCAAATATATGAATGAATCTCACATTATTATCTATCCCATAATAGAAATAATGACTACAATTTATACCATCTAGGTAAAATACTAATTTAACTACATTTTCTAATTACTATAAGTATTTTTCAAATATACTAAACCCTATGATAACCCATATTATCATAGTCTAATATTTTTAAGCATAATTAATAAGTATCACAACTAATCAAATAAATTAATCATAAATACATGGAAACATAGGCTTTTATTAAAGGAATTAATCATAGCAAAGAAAATATAATAATCCATTCTAGCATTTTTTATACTCTCAAGGGTTGTATGCTTACATACACAAGGATTTATTATACAAAAAATAGTTTTAAACCACTAATAGAGCTATATTTAAAATAGATTGATAGTATAGGGTTATGATAGAAACATTGATGATTGCTAGTATAGGGTTATGATAAATACATCAACTATAAAAGATTTTAATGAAACTTAATCAATAGGAGTGTGATTTTTTGTTCTTATTATCAAACCACATGATATCTTAGATAGTTATTATGCTACGACTTACATGACTAGGCCAAAAAATACAACAATTCAATTCCTTATTAAGGCAATGGCATGGCTAGTGGATCATCACCTAAAATATCATGGAAAGTATATAAGACATCAAGATTTTAAACCTATAATTTAATGAATATCAGATATGGTGAATATGAAAATAAAGGGATGGTATCCTATCATTACTATTTTCTTTTTCTGCTCAGATCACCTAGTTTTATTTAACATAATAAACTTATTCAATAATAGTGGGTTGACACGTAATACGTAGTCCAAAATTTCTATGCATAAAATATCTAAGTTGTTATACTTTCCACTTCTATTGACTGTTATATGAATAGGTTATTTCACCGTATTTTGATTCTTTGTACATAATTATTCAATTTGCTTACTATCCTTATATGTTCATAATGATAATGATAATCAAAGAAATCTAAGTATAGAAAACATATCAATTATTATGTAGCATATGTAACTCTAATAATCATATAGAGAACATTTTTATACATTGATATATGTATACATAGTATAATATATTATTTCAGATATAGTAAAATATAACTGTGATAATCATAGTATATATGGTATATCATATTTTATGTAATTATGTAACATATGTAAATTATGATATATATTCTATAAATATGGATATCTATGTATATATAAGTCTCCATAGCCATAATATTATAATCATATACAATAAAATGAATATTCTACTATGTGAATCACCATACTCAAACTATTTGTATAAATATATTTTGGTTTATATGAATTCAATTTTTTTTAATAAGAAAGACTATATGTTTCATATACAAACCATTATGGGTTTACAAAAATATAATTGGTATGTAGGCCAAATTTCTAAAACTATCCAAACCCAAAATATAGAGTCCATTGTATATAAACATATAGATTGCTAAACATCCATGTTCGATAATAACATAATTTTAAGGCTTTGCCTACCTAGAATTTCTTGCTATTCCTCTATTGGATTTCTTATCTTTCTTCTTCTTTTCTCCCTACATCCTTTTTTCCTCCTTCCCCTCTATGTATATATGCCTCCCTTCTTTCCTTGTATATATTCTTTCTTATTCTATATGAAAAGGGTGAATGGATTTTTAAGATTTTTCCTTTCACCAATGTTTTTTTTGTTTTTATCATTATTTTAATGAATATTTATTTTTTGTTTTTATTAAATTTAGACCATTCTATTTCTTTCCTTTTTATTTTTTATTTAATTTATTTTCTTTTTCCCATTTTTTTTGCTTTATTGGAATTTCCTAAATTTTGTTTATTTTAAAACTAATCAATAATTTCACTAATTAAATTATCATCTCCAAATGTCATAAGATTTTAATCATAAATTCATAAATAAATAACCTAAATTTAATTTGACTATGCAAATCATGTTTCTACTAGCATTTAATGATCACATACATTAATCACATAAAATAAGTTCCATAAAACCATTAAACTATGCTATAAAATCATGAGCAAACAACTATCTAATGCAAGCAATACTAAAAACACTATGCTAACCATTATATTATGCATTTTAACATGTGTTAGTTAATGTGGTGTGTGTAGGGTTCTAGCTATTTTCTCTATCATCCTCTGACATCTCCATTTATGTCACCCTCTTTGATGATTCTCTCCCTTCGTCACACTCTAAGGGATGAGTTATTCTACATCAACCTCACAACAAGTAGGTAGTTATACCATATCAATATGATATACACACATAAAAATATAGCTGAAATAATGAATCAATATGATCATAATGTAAATGTATACATTATAATTAACTCATAGTAATGTAATAATGTATCCTAAGTAATATTCAACTATCTTATAATAATATATATCTTAAATCCTAGTAAAAATTAATTCAAATCAAAATTTTCAACTATAAATATCCATGGATAATCAGACAATTTACTTAATGAGGAATCAAGATGTAATAATTGGCCCCTAATGTGTTAGCATCAACTCCCTAATTTGATTATATATCAACTCGTGCCCACTACACAAATAGAATCAAGGTTATTATAGTTCTCCCATAACCCATATAGTGTCTTTATCCATAATGAACAAGAAATCAAGACTATTTTAGTTCTCCCCAAAACCCATACAGTATCTTTCTCCATAATGAACTTAAGATATAAAATCCCCATTACATTAAGAGTCATGAATTATGTCATCATATAGTCTTATTTAAAATGAATCATACACTTAAATTATTAACCTTAGTTAATAATAATGATCCACCTATAAAATTTAAATGAAATGTATTATATCACAAATGGCCATAATGAGTCCAACAGACCTCATAGGTCACAATTAGATTTCAGCTTTAGTTATAGAGTCTCAAGCCTCCTCAATATATAAATAATCCATCGCATGTATACTTATAAAAGTTTAGTCACATTTTATATCCATAATGTTTTGATGCAGCCTTCCTAAAAATGGACTCACATCCCTATTTTTTAATATGAATGTGACCTAAAGCATAAGTTATAAATCATTGTTGCATTCATCTATGGACATCAAAACTCATCAAACTAAAATCTAATGTCCTACAAGTCCATGTACTTGAGGAGGTCCATCGAATTCCCAAATGGATTCCACACCATATATGAGGTGATGCACATTATATTTTCATAAAATCCTATAGACATGACTAAACTTATAGTTTAAAATACATAATATCACACGTCTATATAATTCATAAAATTATGAACTCCACATCATGATAATAGTGTTATGTGTGAGGATAACTTAATGGTAATTCCCTTGTATGTGTGTTTGCCACCTATGTTTGGTCCTACTATATATGTGGCCTCCAAATTATTATCAATAACTCCCTTTACTCATTGTCAATAGGACTTTTGAATTCCATGTTACTTTCACACAAGTGGTCAATGTTATCGACCTACTCCATGGGTCTCAAACATATTGAGTTATGTTATGAGTAGATGTAGGATAATGGGGGATAAATGGGGGCTTAAAATAACACTTTTTTCTTAAAATAATAATAGTTTAATTTGGAGATAATTTTAGAGACACTTGGAAAATGAATTTGACAATGATGCAAGAATGTGAATTGTGGAATTTTGAATGTAGTTTGTAAATATTCTTTTTTAAATATTTATTCTAATAAAAAGTGTGAAAAATGGATGTATTTATGACAATTTATTGACACTTATTTATGAAAATATAAGGAGACTGCATGTGTATGAACACTCTTTTTTTGAGTAAACAAATGAAATTTCATATGAAAAGTCATATATGGATACATGAAATATCGAAGATTGTTGAGAATATAATATATATATATATATATATATATATATATATATATATATATATATATATATATATATATATATATATATATATATATATATATATATATATATATATATATATATATATATAATTTTACAAATCAAAATAGTTGGAAAACTGAAACTGAAAGTGTATGAACATAAATTTTTGACCTTAACTTCATGAAAATCCTTTTTTTTTAAAGCATAGCCAATGATGTGTATATTGTTGAGATATAAGTTTTATAAAGTTTCAATTAATGTTCAAAAATTTATAAAGGTATTTGTAATGATTATATAGTCCATAATGAAGTATGTTGTGTAGAAATTAGGTAATAATTAAAAAAATAGTCTAATATAAAAAAAGTTATATATTTTAAAACTATGCTTTCCCATATACAAACCCATATATATGTATATATATTTTAAATAATAAAACATTCTTAATTATATGTGTTGCAAAAGATGAAAAATAATCTAAAATTTCACAAAAATCATGTGGGTTGCTCCATGATTAGTTTTAGGTTAGGTTCGGACCCCCCTCCCCCCCAAGCCTAAACCAAAAGCACTTTTAGAGGGAAAATAGAAAAGTCAAAGATTTAAAAGTTAAAAGTGTGTATTCCCTTTGAAATAAGTTCCTTTGTAAAAGGTGAATGCCCTTTGGAGATGGTATACACCCTTTTCAAGGCATGTAAATTAGAGGGAAATACAAATATTTTAAAAATTTGGAAGGAAAGAGTGTAAAAGAGTGTATGCAGTATAAAGGGAATACACCCTTTGATAATAAGTCTATTTTTACTATTTGCTTGTGTTAATTTTAGTATATATTTAGTAAAATAAATGCAAAAAGTTTCCATTTAATGTAATAAGAATATAAAATGTATTATAAATTAAATGTAAACCCATTACATCTAGTTTAGTAAATATAAAAAAATAGGGCCACTCTACATCTTCTAAAATCAATTTCTTAATTGTAGGAGTGAGCATTTATAAGTTAGCTTTTTAATATATATTTTGTTCAATACTTATTATTCAAAATTTTGAGATTGGAAGATAGAATGAGAAACATAATTTTGAATTATGTTACATATGTAATAGATCTATGCCATTGAGTATGCCCCCTACTTTACCTAATTGAGTATGCCCTACCTACTCTACCTACTTGAGTATGAACTACCTGATTATATACCTAAGCCTTATCTTAATCTTGAGTATTCCCTACTTACCTTATTGTACTTGATTATTCCCTACCTATTTTACCTACTTAATATGCCCAAACTACCTATCCTTATTTCCCTACCTAACTGAGTATGCCCTACCTCATTGAATACCTGAATCATATCTTAAATTTTAATACCTGTATCTTATTCTAGTCATATATATCTTACCCAAGACATATCTTGAAAGGAGAGGGGGGATTATCATGCTTGAAAATTATTAGAGGGGAATTATTAAGTCAAAGGATAAATGAGGGGCATTATCAAGGGATGCTTAAAAATAGGAAAGGATGTGTTATCACCTATATATATAAAGGAGAGGGGTAATTGTCACCTATATAGATAAAGGAGTGACTAGGGATGATTGACCAAAATG
>JARHVA010005526.1:717500-807500 GCA_037957365.1 Torreya grandis | reverse complement strand
AACCTCCCAAGAGATGGGAATAGTTGAACTTATGTCATTCAATTATGGTGACTGAAGAAAAGGATAATACATTTAGTGAATTAATGAAAATTTTATGCAATTTATATGTCATGGCATGTGATACCATTCCCATGTGTTGGATTGAAGTGAAGCCACACTGGCATGGAGGTTGTTATCAAATTGAGTAGAGGATTTATGAGGGGTGAGACACCCTCAAGTAGGTAAGTTGTGTAAGGAACTATTTAGGTGGTTTAAGGATCTCATTGACTAAGGAAGATGGTCATCCAATGCAAAATTTTGGGTTCATGAAGGTTAAAAAAGTTGAGATGAGTGATGCATGTTGGGATTCAACTTGGGGTGAGTTTGGCTTGTTTGAGTGATGTTGGCACTAGTTGAGGAATTGCATTGATGTTGTAGATTCAACACTAGGATGTTTACGTGAGGTGGGTCAATGTTGGGGTGTGAGACATAATCTTGGTGACTCCAAATAATTTTTTTTAAGAGGAAAATAAGATTAGGGGTGAACCTAGTGACACATGGGTGCACTAGAGAGTGTAATCTAATGACCATGGGAAATCCAAACAAAAAATTTATAAAGAGATATGATTGAACAAAGAGGCCTTGCTATGGTTAGCATTTTGGTGAAATTTAAATTATTAATACTATTGTAACATACAATCAAAGGAATGGATATGATTGGTAGAACATTCCTACACATGATATCCTTTAATTGATTCTTATGGAAATTAAAAGGGTCTTAAATTTTTATCAGTAGTATTTTAAAAGTAGAATTTGAAATTATTAAAAATTAGATTTTTAACATAATTTCAACTGAAAAATCCATTATTATTACCAAATTTTATAAATAAAAAGACAGGATTAAAATTAAGTTACAACGAGATTAAATAAAAGAGGAAACATCATTTGAACAAAAGAATCCCTATCCCACCATGGTCAACAAAAATGTGTGAAATTAATTTAGATTTGTATATTTGAAACTATGAAAATAATATGGCATAAAAGAGTAGTGAAATATAATGTAATGCCCATGATTAATAATTTGTAAATAAACCAAGGTTTGGGGAGATAATTGTATGCACTGTGTGTTGTTTATATTCCCACATGTTAAGCATCCATATATCATTTTTTTTCCAAGCCATAATTAATATAGAGAGTCCATTACATATACACATTACATTGGTCCATTTATGGATAATGATCGATAGTATCTTAAGTAATTCCCCATCTCTCGCCATGGAGATTATACTCCCTATTTGTTGATATTGATTAATGTTTTTTATTATAAAATTTTATGATGATAAACTTTGATCTTTCAATGTTTATTAATGTGAACCCAATGTAATTTTTCTTTAACCATCCTCCACATCCATGCCTTACTATATAAGTGTCCCTAATTTTTTAGAAATAAAGAAGCATAGAAAGTAATGATGGCTAAAGGATACTAATAGAAAATACATTATGTTTAAAAACTATTTTTTTTCAAATATAAAATAGAAATCAATAACATTTAGACACTTCTTAATAATTTGGAACACAAAACAGAATCAACCAATTTCCCTTTCTCTTTAGACAAAGATTAATATCACACCATGGAAGAAGACATCTATTATTTTTACTACAAAGTTATCAATGCTAAGAAAAAATGAAAAATACACACAAAATCCAAATCTTTTAGGGGTTCAATTAAATATAATGTACATATTCACATGGGGTATCCATAATAACAATTTAAATTTAATTATAAATATTTTTTTAATTTCTATTTTGTTTGTATTCTCTTTTTTTTAAAATACAATAAGTAAAATAATAACAAACCAAGGTAATAAATAGATTTATAAATAAAACTAACACAACTTGACATTAAATATGTAGAGAGTTCTTTATATTTTGTAAGTTTTATTTTTATTATACAAAATTTATTTTACCATTCTTCATATTTTATTATTTTAAACATAACATCATAAATTTTACAATGGAACTAATGTATAAATAAATCGAGAGTAACATAGATAATTGTATACATCGAGTGTCATTGGGATCTCCATCATACCAATTGCATATAAGATTGGATAGTTTTTCATTTAACAATATTGTTTTTTTTATAATAATTGGATATGAAATTGAATATATATGATATAAAAAATCCATTCCATTGGAAGGTATCCAACCTACAATAGGAGAAGGCCAAATTTTTCAATGTGGGCATTGGCATAACACAATTTATGGTTCAAACAATGGAGAGCTATTAAAGGTTTAAGGTTCATGAATACATGATTTTATTATTTATTTATTTTTCATTAACCATGAAAAGTTGTACATTTTCATTTCATTTAATTTCCTCATAAGATGGTAATGGAAAAGGTGACCAAACTTCTTAGACAGTTAAAAAGGAAATTAAACAAAAACATTTTCACTCAATTTGTAAGAACCACCTACCATGTTAGGGAAAAGTTGAATGGATTGGATAGATAAATCACTATGTCAGTGTTAGGCCCCTTTTTGTGCTATTTATTGGACTGTGCTAACTTAACAGATCTCAACATGATGCAATTATTGGTGACGGTTGTTATTTTTATACTTTTGGCACAAGTTGGGAGGATCCTCATGGATCTTGCACTAGCTAGCAGGTAGTTGCTTAGCACATGGGTTTGAAGGAGAATCTCATTGAGTGCTTGCACATGGCAGTTGGAGAGCATGGGTGTTAGAGTAGTGGAGCTGATGGCATAATGACCCCCAATGATAACTTATCACCTAGTGTGTGACCATTTGACCTGGTAAGAAGATGTTCCTCTATCTATAAAAATAAGTTTGAACTTGGAGATAGGAGAGGTAACATTAATGAAATGAAGCTCTATAGGATTAGTTTTAGGTTTATACATGTATTTTGTCTTAAAAAACAACATGAACACTTTGGAATATTTCCATGTATCGCTTAAGCTTGCCTATGAGCCACTAAGATTATATTAGACCTTAGATGAGTGAGTGCTCTATTTTATACAAGCTCTAGTCTGTGTTTATAAAATTTGAATTAATAAAAATGGAATTGAATATTCACATGGTTGTTGATTATTTTCATATAGTTTAGCACTATTGTATGTTTATGACTTAATTTCTATATGAATATTGATGATTTTTAATTAGTCTAATGTATTATGATGTAAAGGACTATTCCAAGTTACTAATGGCATTGATGTGACATATAACAACTTTGATATACTTGTAAAATTATCTAAGTGTTGAAACTAACATACATTAGGATTTTAACCACTATGCTTAGAGCATTAACTCAAATAATGAGAACTTGAGCCTAAGCCATGCCCTTGATTCAGCTAAGTATCAATTTTTTTATGACTCACTACCCCTATGGCTTGTTCTATTAAGATCTAAATCTAGCCAGATGTGAACTTGCACCAAAAGACTTATGCCCTTAAACAGGCTTGCACCTCTTGATCTTATTCAAGTTAGCATGAATTGATAGGCGACCTAAGCCCATCTCATAAATGAATAAGCTGCATTGAGATGAAGGTTGTGCCATATTTCAACTAGCATAATACAAGCCCCGATCCCTTCATTGATATGCTTCAAGTGAGTGTAAAAGGCTTTCACCTTGTGTGAAATTGATGCCAACATAGTAGTACATTTAAATGTTGTATACCATAGACTTTTAATATGCCTATGCATATTTTTACTAAGTATAGAACTGACTTGGATTGATAGCAAAGTGCATGACTAAGCACATGAACTAAGCGAGGAAATGTGTCTACAACATTTTGGTTGCATTGTAGGGACCTATGTTGATTTTTTTTGCTCCAATGGTGCAATAGAGTGATGCTCCAAATTTTACTCAAAAACATTGAATGTTGGCTAGAGCAAGTAGAAGATAGTTTCATGCATAAGCATTCAACATACCAATGATATAAGACAAGAAAATAGATATAATCCAACTTGTATGATGCTTTATACGAGGTGTTATTTTTTGAACTACCTAAACATGTGTACTAGTGGTTGGTTGCCTATACCACATCTAGAAGACATAGCTATATCCAATGCTTCAAGTGGAAAAAGGAGCACCTAGAGAGACTTGAAATCCTAGATGATGTTTGGACACACATTGTAGACAAGTGGTGGAGTGGCATGCTTAAAAACTATGTGTTCTTAGTTGTAGTGTTGACCTTCTCTTGTCCCAAAGAAGAAGAGTGATTTATTCTGTAAACCAAGGGGAACATTCATAAGAGTGCTCAACACTAAACTAAATAAATTTCTAGTGGATTATGATATTGAAACCATAAGAATGGAAGGCTAAAATCATTGTGCATATGAGCAAGTGCAGAAGGTGATAAGGGAAAGTGTAGGTGAGGCACAATTGAAAGAGATGAGTAACCTGACACCTAATAGATCTAAAGGTATAACTATAAAAAGTGAAGGCAAAAAATGAAAGAGGATTTAGAATGTAAAAGTGTTGAGAGAATCCGTAGCAATCAGGAAGGACATAGGGAAGGATCCCTTGAGTTACAGTAGCATGATGAAAGAGAGGAGGAAGCAAGACGTTGAGCTCAATAGTTAGGTGGAAAATACCTTGGGTTAATACAAGATGTAGTGAAAGAAGATGCACTGCAAGCACCTACCCCCTTTGAACTTGAAGCATAATCTCATGCACTAGATTTTTCACTAGAAGATATAAGAATGATAACTGACCCTATTATCAACATTGACTTTGATAGACTTCAAAATTTGAACCAAGACTTTATGATTGAACAAGTGATTCCTTACAAAGGATTGAGTAAGAACACCATGAAACCAGTGAGTACCAACCTAGGAATCTATAACTGAAGAACAAACATTCTCATTCAGAGGATGATAACTACCCCAACTAGGCAATAACATATAGGAAGTGGCCCAGTGCCAAAAGTGAGTAGTATTGCACCATAAAGCTAGATGACTTAACTTAAACCAAAAGGTCAGTGATAAACCCTACATCTAGAGGCATTAGAAGACCACCTTTGACATAGACATCGTGGGGGGATAAATACTCAGACTCCAACACCACCCCCTTAGTAGATTTATTATGAAATGGTGATGAACTTGCCCGAGTATCATGGCATAAAAATGCCACAAAGCATGTTCTAAAGTGTGAAATTCAATGGCATGCTCAGGGTATCACCCAATCAAAGTGAAAGGTGACTTAGTTTGTGACCTTTTTGATGGATTGTGCCCATACCTAGTATCAAAAATCTAATCTAAACTAGGCTATGGTTGAATATGATATATTGAAGGAGGCTCTCTTAAAGTAATTTTATATTCCTAAGTTTGAGAAAAAGAGCATCATAGTGCTCAAGGAAATCAACCAAGGACTATCCAAGAGTGTACACTTGTATGATACATGGTTTAAGACCCTCCTTTCTAAGCTTCTATATGATATCCACCCCTCCCAACACACATAATGGTTTTTTGGGGTCCTACTAGTACCTTTTAGGAGAGAAATGTTCATGAAGACCTTCATGGACCCCTGTGAAGTGCTTGAAGTTGTACTCTAGGCTGAAGTAGTAGGTAGTGATGATACTAAGATTAATGCATTTATAGAGGTGCATATCATATCAATGTCTTTCTAACTATAAAAGCTGACTACTAGTTCAGTGCATGACCCTTGTAGTGGATTGTGATGTATTAACTGTGAGATGGAGGGGTATAACAAGAATAATTTCCCATGAAGAAATGTTTGCACCTTGATTTTTAGCTATGATGTTTTTCATTGGTTTCATAACTCTCAAAACTATCCCCAATTGTAATACACTAGTCAAGTGATCACTACTATCTATTATAAGATGTGCAATGCCTATATTCATTCAATAGTGGATTATCAAGTCATTAATGAGATGCACCAAAATATGGATAGAGGCACATGAAAGGTAATGACCATAGTTGGAGGTTAGAAAGGCCAAGGAAATAAAGGCTATGGCTAATAAAGTATTAACTATGGGAATTAAAAAGGAAAGCATGGGCAAGGTGGAAGATGTAGTGGAGGAAGATTCCCATCATGATCATGTTACAATTTTAGGTTGACTAAGCATAACTAGTGTGACTTCCCCACACACCTAACATGTTGGTATTATTGGGGATCACATGTGGTCAAGGATTGCATAGTCTTATACAAAACGCTGACTCAAGGTTAGCCTAGTCTAGATAAGGGTGTTGCCATGGTTAGGTGAAAGAAAAAGGATGGGAAATGGGTTCCCAAATCATAACAAACTCATAAGGATCCACCTGATGTGAAGACCATGAATCAGAGTGGGTTCATCACACAACCACCTATTATACTAATAAAAGAACTACACTTGGAATATGGTGAGTTAAGCTATGTTGAGCACATAATGTGACTTAATCCAAATGTTTCACCCTACCTTGACCTAATTTTATAGAAGTAAAAAATAAAACAATCCATGAATGTGATACAAAATTTGTAGGGAGACCACCAACTGGCCAAAGATCTAGAGACATAGGCATGCACCTTGTGTAGGAAATAAGATAGCTAGGAGGCTGATGTTTAGGAGTTGACCAAGATGATGTACTGCCTATAATCTAAAGGTATGTTCCCCTTTCTAAAAAAATTGAGTTTAAAGCACACAAGGAAGATACCAGAGGAGGAGGTTATACTTTAGAGGATTGAAGTTGTTGCACTACATATAGAGAAGTCACATGAAGTAAGTCATACTCAGAATGCAGAGTATGACCAAGAACTACTAATAAATGCCACCATTGATGGATGGTTTGTTTATGAGGTCCTTATTGACATAAGAACTAAGGTTAATATTCTAACCAAAACCTCCTAGAAAAAGATGGGATGGACACCCTTAAAGCCATCCCCTCATATGCTTTTTATGAACAACAAAACTTGAGTGCAACCTATCAGAATCTTAAAGTGATTTATTGTAGATATTATGGGTGATGAATTATGAACCAAATTTTAGGTAATTGAGTTAGAAAATCATGATAACTATCTAATCCTATTAGGGAAGTTATGGTGCTACACCAATAATGCAGACATGTACTTCAAGAAGTGCTACATGACTTTTGAGAATGGCAGAGAGAGGGTGGTTATAACCCTATCAAGTGATAAAGGGCCTCCATATGTATAAAGTGTTCATCTCAAAGATGAGATCAGCCAAATTTATAACATCATAGCATACGGTGTCGAGAATATTAACCTAGGTTACCAAGGAGTGCTCGAATGGGAGGATGGATAATCAACATCTGATATAATTGATGCAGCTTATGAATGATGGGTTGAAGAGGCTTATGAACTTACTAGATGAAGGTGATGCCTAGTGTGGGAAACTAAGCCAAGGCTAGCCAAAATGGCATTGATCAAGGTTAATTATACATAGAAGATATAGGTCTCTTATGCTAAAAGGGTAGGGAAAATGGTGTTCTAGTTAAGTAAAGGGAAGTTTGTAGTATTCCCAAAATATGGAGGGAACTAGTCCATAGAGAACTATGTCTATGAGATTGAAGTATACATTCTTAAGGAAATAGATAGAATGGGTGCACTAGTGCATATTCTAAATAACACTACTACTCATTGGTGGGTAATGTAAAGGCCTAGTTTACCAACATGGGAAGATGTGAAGGTAGCAATATATACTAGGTTTGGAAAGAGTAGTGAGGACTTAGACATACCTACATACTTAGGTGATTTTGATCTAATCATGTATGTGTACTTGTGTGAAAAAACTTGGACTATCTATGATGAGAACGTGACCAAAAACATATGGGTTCATGTTTTCTATAGGACCTTGAAAACATGGGTGCTAGTGTGGTATGTGGTAAATGAAATGAATTGAGAGATAGGAGGATAGGAGGTACTCAAGGAGAGGTTCATTCACACCTTCTCCTTCTCTTCATAGAGCTTAGAGCTACTAGAGCCACTTCAAGTCATTTATAGGGAAGTGTTTGAGGACATTGCCATCCTAAAAGAGCACTTTAGAGACATGTTTGGGGAGAAATGAATTGCACTCCTAATATTTTTTGAAGAAAAGGTAGCCAATAGTGAATCTAGTGAGGTGGATGATGAAACTTGGAAGGAGTGAAATTGAAAATATCTAATAGAAATAATAAAACCTCATGCACCATGTGGATAACAACACCCTAGGTGAAGAAGATCTAACTCATATTTGAATTGAAAAAACTAAGGCGACAAGGAAAGTTGAAGAATCTCATAAGTAGAGGAATGAACTCTACCACATGCCACTCAAGACTACTAAAGTAGACATCAATACATAAAATGAGCCAAATATTACCACTATAGGCACCTACTAGTCTAAGGTAGAGATGGGGTGAATCATAGACCTCTTGAAGTAGTTTCAAGACTTACTCCCTCATAGTTATTAGGATATGAAGGACACCTAACCTTCCCTTGGTAAAATGAGCATCAGGCTGACGGATGGAATGAGGCCTATCAAGAAGCACTCATATAGGATAAATCCCAATCTTTGTGCTAAGGTGAAAATGGAGATTGATGGAATGCTAGCCACTAGTGTCATCTACCCTATACATGACTTCAAATGGGTGAGCTTGATGGCCATAATCATCAATAAAGATGGGTGCATATGGATCTATGTTGAATATAGACTTTTAAATTCCACCTTCATCACCAACCCATTCCTAACTCTATTCACTGATGAAGTTCTAGATAGCATCACATGTTACATAGTCTATACTTTCACTGATGGTTTCTTGGGCTACCATTAGCTATAGATTGAGGAAGAGGATAATCCCAACAAAACCTTTGAAACTAAATGTGGTTATTTTACCTATAATGTGATGCCCTTTGGGATCTAGAATGTGCTAGTTGTATTATCTAGAGTGGTGATTACGTCTTTCAAGGAATTCATCCATAAGTTCCTCCAAGTCTATCTCGATGACTGGACTTTGTATGGCCTAGTAAAGGACCGCTATGATAATTTGTGCCTCATGTTTAAGAGATGTAGGCAACTCTAGATATCATTAAACCTAAATAAGTGCTTCTTCATAACCTCCTTTGGAACATTTGTTGGGAAAATCATTTGCAAGGATGGTTTGTTTATTGACCTTGTGAAGATAGCCATCATAATTTATCTCTAGAAACCTTCAACATAGAAATGCATTTGTGCCTTTCTAGGCCATTATGGATACTATAATAAGCTTATACAAATCTATGCAAAGATTATAGTGCCTCTAGAGGAGCTCTTTTATGAAGATGCCCATTCCATTGGGGTGAGGTGCAAGAGGAGGCTTTTGAAACATTGAAGTTGAAGTTAGCTAACACACCAATTTTGCAATTCCTAAATTGGACTACTCCTTTCCACATTCATGTTGATGCTTCAAGCTGCAAAATTGGCACCATATTGGTGTAACCAGGTGAGGGAAAGATGGTGTACACCATCTCCTTCACTAGTAGGAAATTGATGCAAGCATAATAGAATTACGCCACCATCGAGTAGGAGTTGCTAGCAATGGTCTATGCATTAAGAAAATTTAGGCAATATATATTAGTGACCCCATTCATCTTTTTCATTAATCATGAGATGATCAAGTACCTCATGAACAAGCCTATCTTACATAGGCACATATGTAGAAGGATAGTCCTATTCTATGAGTTATAGTTCTTTATTATTGTTAAACTTAAAAAGAAAAACCTAGGGATAAACCATTTATCCCACATAAATTATGGTGATGTGATGACACTAATTGAGCATGACATGTCAGATGTGCAATTATACAGAGTTTAATACATCCCTAAGGACTTGGCAAAGATTTCCACTTTCTTAACATATAGGTTTGTGCCCCAAACCATGTCAAAATAGGAGAAGAATCAAATTGTGGTTTGCACTGTCCCCTTCTAGCTCATTGAAGAAGAGATGTACAAACTAAGTAAAGATTAAGTCCTACATTGGTGTGTTTTATAATAGAAAGGGAATCCATATTACAAGAAACACATAAGGGAATCATAGGAGGCCATTACACTGGAGATATAATGATGTATAAGATATTGTAGTCATGCTTGTGGTGGCCAAGCATATTCCAAAACACAAAGGAGTGAGCCAAGGCATGTGACATATGCAATCATACCAGGAATCCCAACCACCAGGATGAGATCCCTCTTATCCTCATTCTAGCCCAAGCACCATTCAATAAATGGGCTATTGATTTTGTTGGATCAATAACTCTTGGAGCATGGCGCATAGGTGTAAGGTATATTTTTGTAACCACTAACTATTTCACTAAGCAGGCTAAGGTCATGCTGACAAAATAATGTATAGTTACAATATCCATGCACTTCATTTGGGATAACATAATAAGTTGATATGGCTGCCTGTTAAGTTTGACTAGTGTTAGGGGTACTCATTTCATCAATGATATGGTGTGCATCCTCTTAACGAAATACATGATATTGTACAACAAGACCACCCTCTATCATCCTTAGGCAAATGGCATAGTTGAAGCATTCAACAAGATCCTAGGAACATACTTGACAAATATATGCAATGTTAATCACAAAGATTGGGATGATTGCATTCCAGTGATACTATGGGGATATCACATGACATATAAATTCCTAAACAAGGCTACACCATTACATCTATTGTTTGGCACTGAAGCAATTATCCCTATGGAATCTATGGTGACATCATTATGCATTACATGGATTGGTATCTTAGATGACCATGGATCTTTTAACACAAGGTTAGAAGACTTGGAGTACTTAGATGAAAAGTGCTTCCAAACAAGGTGGAGTTAGTAAATTGAAAAGGCATGATAGAAGCTTTGGCATGATAAGAACATCAAATGCAAGGAGTTAATTTAAGGAGCATTGGTGTTGCTCTATGAATCAAAGTAACTTAATAAACCAAGAAAATTATAAATAAGGTGGATGGGACACTACATCATTCACCATATCTTGGAGATAGGCACATATAATTTGTGTATGTTGTAAAGTGAAATTTTCTTAGGGCATTTTAATGGCAATTGATTAAAGCTGTATCAACAATAAGATAGTGCTACTACCATAATAACACCTAACTATTGGTCACTAGTTGGTTTTAAGTTGAATTGACCAGAATATAATTTAGCTTAAGCCAAAACATTCTTTTTCTTTTTCTTTTATTCCTTTTATAATGTAAAGAGGCATTAAGTGGTGTATGGCATCCATAAGGACTTATCTATTGGCACTTCATGTATAATTATAGTTGGGTGAATCAAGCACTTTCAATTTCTAAGCACATGAGGCCATGACACCTAATTTATGGGCACATGAATATAACCTAGCTCTAGTGATTATTTTTGGCCATTCATGTATAATTCTAATTACATGAGTCGAGCACTTGTTCCCTTTAAGTGTAAGAGGCCAAACATCTAAGTGGTGGCCACCTGAAACTTTCCAGATGTAAGCAAGGGATGCACAAGATCCATGTACACAAGGTGAATGTTATATGGCTCTTGGAGGCCTAATAACAAAGTAATCTATCACTTCCATCCATAATACTAGTTGACTAAGTTGAGCCCATTTGCTTTCTTAGCACCCAAGGCCAAATGCCTATGTTTTTGGGCATGAGGAAGTTACCAGAACTTGAATATTTTTTAACAAAATAAAAAATTAAACAAGCATAAATGAAACCTTTGCATCAAAGTTATAATTAAGCACATTAATTGATCATATGTCATAGACCAAAGATTTTGAAGACGCTCAACATGGTTGGGTACAAGAAAGAATGTGAAGATGCATAATCTGACCATGTAGAAGAGAACTAGAATAGAAGATGAAACACTATAGGGCCAGTGCAAGATATTTATATGGGGTAGGATAGGCCAAGGCAAGATGAAGCATAATAAACTAACCAAAATAGAGAATCACACTAGAAATGAAAGTGCAGCTAGAAGAGGAAGTGGAATCAAGGAGGCTGAATCGCACATAGGTGAGGCATTGTGCCTAGTTTACAGAGATGCAGGCAGCTCCAACTATCATTAAACCTAAATAAGTGCTTATTCATAACCCATTTTATACAATTACTTGGGAAAATAATTTGTGAGGATGGTTTTCTTATTGAACATGTGAATATAGCCATCATAATTTAGCTCTAAACACCTTCAACATAGAAATACATTTGTGCCTTTCTAGGCCATTATGGATACTACATAAAGTTTGTACATATCTATGAAAAGATCACAGTGTCTCTAAACGAGCTATTTTATAAATATGTCCTATTTCATTAGGGTGAGGTGTAATAGGAGGCTTTTGAAACATTGAAGTTGGATTTGGCTAGTACACCAATTTTTTAATTCCTAAACTGGACTACTCCTTTCCACATCCATGTCGATGCTTCAAGCTTCGTAATTAGCACCATATGGTGTAACCAAGTGAGGTCAAGATGGACCACCTCATTTCCTTCACAAGTAGGAAATTGATGCAAGTATAATAGAATTGCACCACTACCAAGTGTGAGATACTATTAATGGTCTATGTATTAAGAAAATCTAGGTAATATATATTGGTGGCCCCATTCATCTTTTTCACTAATCATGAGGTGCTCAAGTACCTCATGAACAAGCATATATTACATAGGCACATATGCAAATGGATAGTCCTATTCTATGATTTTTAGTTCCCTATTATTATTAAACTTAGAAAGAAAAACATAGGGTCAGACCATTTGTCTTGCTTAAATTATGGTGATGTAATGGCACCAATTGAGGATGACATGTTAGATGTGTAATTGTATAGAGTCAAGCACATCCTTGAAGACTTGGCAAAGATTTCTACTTTCTTAACATCTAGGTTTGTGCCCCAAACCATGTCAAAATAGGATGAGAATCAACTTATGGTTCACACTGCCCCCTTTCATCTCATTAAAGAAGAGATGTAAAAACTATGTAAAGATGAAGTCCTACGTTAATGTGTTCTAGAATATGAAAGGGACTCTATATTAAAATAAGAACATGAGGGAATCATAGGAGGCCATTACACTAGAGATACAATGATGCATAAAATATTACAGTCAGGCTTGTGGTGGCCAAGCCTATTCCAAAACATAAAGGATTGCACCAAGGCATGCAACATATGCCATCATACCAAGAAGCCCAACCACCAAGATGAGATTCCTTTTATCCTCATTCTGGCCCAAGCACCATTCAAGAAATGGGCCATTGATTTTTTTGGATCAATAACTCCTACATCATAGTGCACAGGTGTAAGATATATTTTGGTAGTCACTAACTATTTCACTAAGTTTGTTGAGACCATGCTGAAAAAAGACCATATAGTTTCAATATCCATGAGATTCATTTGGGAGAACATAATAAGTGGATATGGGTTCCCATTAAGTCTGATTAGCGATAGGGGAACTCATTTCATCAATGAGATGCTGTGCATCCTCTTAACTAAATACATGGTAGTGTCCCACAAGACTAACATGTATCATCCTTAGGAAAATGACACAACTAAAGCATTCAACAAGATCCTTGGAACATGCTTGACAAAGATATGCAATGTCAATCACAAGGATTGGGATGATTACATTTCATCGATAATATGGGCATATCACATGACATATAAATGCCTAAATAAGGATACACAATTCTAACTGGTGTTTGGCATTGAAGTAGTTATCCCCATGAAATTCATGGTGCCATCTTTATGCATTACATGGATTGGTCGCTTAGATAACCATGAATATTTAAACACAAGGTTGGAAGACTTGGAGAACTTAGATGAAAAGTACACCCAAGTAAGATGGAGTCAGTAAATCAACAAGGCATGCTAGAAGCTTCGGTATGATAAGAACATCAAAAGCAAGGAGTTGAATAAAGGAGAATTGGTTCTACTCTATTAATCTAAGTACCTTAAGCACCTAAGAAAATTATAAATAAGGTGGATGGACCCATACATCATCCACCATATCTTGGAGATAGTCACATGTAATTTGTGTATGTTGTAAAGTAAAATTATCCTAGGGAATTTTAATGGCAATTGATTAAAGCTATATTAGAAATAAGATTATGCTTGTGCCATAAGAATACCAACTTCTTGGTCACTAGTTGGTTTAAAGTTGAGCTGACTAGAATATAATTTCACATAAGCCAAACCATTCTTTTTCTTTTATTCCTTTTATAATGTAAGAAGGCAATAAGTGATGTACAACATCTGTAATGACTTATCTATTGGTACTTCACACATAATTATAGCTGGGTGAATCAAGAACTTGTACTTTCTAAGAACATGAGGCCATGATACCTAAGTTATGGGCACATTAATCTAACCTAGCTATAGTGAATTTGTCTGGCCTTTCATGTATAATTCTAATTAGATGAGTCAAGCACTTGTGCCCTCTAAGTGCATGAGGCCAAACATCTAAGTGGTGGGCACCTAAAAATTTGTAGATGTAATAAAGAGATGCACAAGATCCATGTACGAAAGGTGAACATTATAGGGATCTTAGAGGCCTAAGAACAAAATCATCTAGCACTTACATGCATAAGACAAGTCGAGTGAGTTGAGCCCATTTGTTTTTTTAGTACCTAGGGCTAGATGCCAAAGTTTTTGGGCACAAATAAGTTACCAGACCTTGAAGATTTGTGAAGAAAATTAAGAAGTGCATAAGCATAAAGGAAACCTTTACATCAAATTTAGAATGAGGCACATTAATTGATAATGTGCCATAGACCAAAGAAGGTGAAGATGCTCAACATGGTTGGGAACAAGAAAGAACATGAAGATGCATAATCTGACCGTGTGTAGAACCAAAAGAAAAGATGAAGCACTAGAGGGCTAGTATAAGAGATTTATATGGAGTAAGATAGGCCAAGACAAGATGAAGTATAATAAACTGACCAAAATAGAGAAGCACACTAGAAATAAAAGTGTAGCTATAAGAAGAAGTGGAATCAAGGAGGATAAATTGCACATAGGTGAGGCATTGTGCCTAGGTTGCCATAAGGAAGGTGAAGGTCATGCTTAGTGAATAAGCATAGGGGAAGAATAATCTAAAACAAATAGTATCCACCTATATTTAAATGAGAAGTGACCATTTGAATTAAATATCACTTCACCAAATTAACATTAGAGATTATTCAATGAAGCAATGGTGAAGGCACAAAGATACACATCTAATGCATTAATGTGAAAAGATTTTCATGGATTTTTCAAAATTTTGCATTTTCTAAGAAATTTAGGCATTGCCATGCCATAAATCACCTGCATTAATGACAGTAGATAAGGAAATGGTATAAATTAACAAGAAACAAACTTACTTGGTTATAAAGTTTATACTAACTTAAGACTAAGAGTGAACCTAAGAGAAAACCAAAGATCTGAGGTGCAAAAACCCTATACTAGTGAGAACTTGAGCACTTTGAGGCACTAAGAGTGAATAATTACATAATAAGAAGGATTGCATTCATAGTAATAGTGATTTGAGAAGTGTGTAGAAAGGATTCAATATAAACTAGATAGTTGTAAGAGTTAATTGATGCCCAAGCCACCATTAAAGGCCAATATAGCTCAAGAGCCAAGGGAACAATCACAAATACCATGACTGTAGAAGTGCCATCACCATTCGAGGCTTTAGTAAATTGTACCTACCATGTTTCAACACTAACATGTTCAAGATGGTGAAGAAACAAAAGGTATAAATCTTTGAGAAGGCATAATAAGACCCAACATGGGTGCGTATAACACATAAAGTGACCACCACAAAAACAATGATGCAATGGGTAGAAGTAGTAAGCATGGCACATGTGGACACCAAAAAACTCACTAAAATGTCCTACAAAGTAATGTAATTCCCTTTAGAGGTCATGATAGGGGAGGATTGGCACTCTTTTATGCACGTCTTCTAGTTAAAAGAATATAACCACTACACATCCAATCATTTGCAAGACCCTATGCAAGATTGGATGGTAGATATGGGATGGAAGATAGTACAAGGTGATGTCGTATTTGAAGTCTTGATTTGTGACAATTGATGGATTTTGATGCAACTCAAATTTATGAGTTGCCATGCTTCAAGAAGCTAGAGGAACTGGTTCAAATCATACTCTTGCATGTCCACAAGGATGACATTTAATTTATAGGAAGGTGCATAAAGATTTTGATGCAATTGATAAAGAGAATAACTAGGCCTTTAGACATTGATAAGGACATCCATCAAATGATGGATGATGATGAAGAGGTAGAGTGTGTATCCCACCTCCTAGTATTTCAAAGGGGTTTTGCATTCCATATCAAGGAGTGTAATTACCTTGACATGAGGTTAATGGAATGCCTTATAATCTCTAATATATGCCTAAGTAGTTGATGGATCAATGTGACTAAGGCATACCTTTGCAACACCTATCACATGGCATAGGTGTATAGTTCAATATTTTCAAATTCATCATCGATGAATTTGTAAAGAATACATAGGAGTGTCACAAGGAAAAAGTGACATTGAGGTGAGGATCCATTCTCATTCTCATTGTCATGAAAGAGATTAAGATTTCATATGAGGATGAACACAACTTTTAGGTCCATTTATAGCATAACAACTCCCCAACATAGAAGTACAAAGACTTCATGAGCGCTCCCTCTTTTAGTGCCAAATATAAGAATCACATCATGGGGTGGTGTGAGAAGTACATAGAGGCCTTTGAAATAGATGGTGCATCACTAAGGTGCTCCCTTAGAGTATGTTTAGAATGGTAACCTTTTTTGTAATGTAACACTATTGCATAGTGCACTTTGTCATGTCCCCTTTCCAGTTGACATCTTTCAGAGCTGATGATTAGCCTATTATGCAACCCTCGTAGGTTGATAGGATGGATAGAGGGGCATGATGGAGCTTGGCTTGGCTTTGAATAGCATAATTTTTCTAGTTGGAATTCATTTGGGCTCTTTTAGACACGTTTTCTTGAGCTCTTATTTTTTAGGGATATTTGGCACTCAGCGGAGCACCCCTGTTATGGTATGGTCATGTGCGGAATCACTCCCTTGTTCACCAGCTCTAGACGGTTCGAGAATCAAATATGTATTGAGGGAGATATTAATATTTGATTGATTTAATTAAATATTAATTATTCAGCATATTTTAATTATGAAACCAATTATGAGACCCTAATTAGGGAAAGCACACCTTTTAGAGGATATAAAGGTTTCTCATTGGAGGGAGTGCCGTTCATTCATGTTGAAGACAATTTTTGCTATGTATTTTTTGAGAAGATTGAGCCAAGGGTTTCTAGTATTCTATTTGCATTGAAGAACATGCACTTTTTAGTGCATGTAATTCAGAGGTTATGAAATATCAACTGATCTATTGCCAATTTGAGAGATAACTTCACATAAAGGTTATCACAGAGGTTTACAGGTATTTATTTCATCAGGGTTTTGATCCGAAAATCATCCAAATAAAGATCTTTAGTATTAGCACAATATTTATTGAGATCAGGCTTCTAGCATACAAGTCATACTATATTCACCGTTGTTGTACATAATTTGAAGTGTGAAATTAGCAAAAATGTGCAACAGTCACAGCTAGTAGAGAGTGCAGAGACCGACATCAGCTGATTCCCATACTGATATCGATAGGGTAAACTGACCGTGACAATATTCTAATTGACCATGGTAGTATTTTGACCGACCACGGTAGTATTTTGACTGATCACGATAGTATTCTAACCGATCGTGGTAGTATTTCAACCAATCATGGTAGTATTCAGACTGACCATGACAGTATTCTAACCAACCGCAGTAGTATTCTGACTGACTATGGTAGTATTTTGATCGACCATGGTAGTATAACTAACATTGATGACTTTGTTTTTGAAATAGTAACTAGAAATTGTACCAGTCATACCAGATCTAGGGTTTATTTTTAGATTACAAGAAAAATTAGGTTTTTGGATTTTATATTATTTGTTGCATGACAGAGATTCACTATTGTAATCATTTGAAATGAACAATAAGATCTTAGATTAGCTAGTTATAAGTTTTACTGCTTCAGTATTTATTTATTTGAATTTATACGAATTCATCTTGCAAATTCGCATTCTTCTTTATTTCATGCAAAAACACCAAAAAAATCAAAATACACAAAAATAGTCAAAAAATTATTTAGTTCCAAAATTCAGGGGGAAACAAGGGTTTCTACAGTGGTATCAGAGCTAAATCCTACCATCCTGAGGGTTTAACAATCTTATGCAGCTCCAAGAGTTAGGACCACACAGGTACAACACACGTAGTAGAGCCTTGCTTGAAGGCGACCATGTTTTAGAATAGCAGTCGATCACCATGAGTGACAGATGTGAGGGTAGCCCACCCAGGGGCCACAGGCATAATGATGATCAAGACACCAAAGAATTCTTTCATGCTATGGTCACAGGCCAGCAGCAGATGGCGCAGGAACTACAGGCACTTACTACTATGGTAGAGAGGATGAACCCACCTATTAAATAGAATGGGGAACTAGGTGATAAAAGGAGTGCTATAGTTAATCAAAGACCATAATTGACCCATTCCAAAATAGTTGATAGGCCTACACGTCCTACATTTGTTCAGGGGGAACCAAAACCTCTAGCAGGGGAGGCAGCAGGAGACCCCCTATTTGTAGATGCACTCATGGCTGCAAATGATGAGTGGGATTTATTAGCTCCTCAAGTTTGAGAGAGGATTTCCTTTGATCATTTTGTTAATCAGAGGAGAGAGCACTATAGATCAGTTAGACATGACAGGAGGCCTAGAGGTCAACTCAGTGAGCTGAAGAAGGCTACAAGCAAGCTTTCTTTGACTACTTTTGACGGTAGTGGAAAGATGATAGCTCAAGCTTGGATTCATAAGCTTGACACATTTTTGGCATTGAGGCCAATGATAGAGATAGAATCCATCAAATATGCCACTTTGCACTTGGAGGGAGTAGCACATGATTGGTGGTACCATGGTATGGTAACACTTCAGCATAACCAGGTGACAGAGTACTAGGACTTCATGGATAGGTTGGTTGAGAGGTTTGACAAGAAATATCCAAAGGTTTACTTTTGAGATCTAGCATAGTTGAAACAAATAAGCAACTTGGAGTCCTTCATTGGTGATTTTCAGTGATTGGCAGTCATGGTGCCAAACATTTCAGAGCATAGATTGGTAGTTCTTTTCATTGAGGGCCTATCTGAACCATTGAGAGGTTGGATCAAAGCTTTTGATCCTCCTTCATTATAGGAAGCTATGAAGAAGGTGCCTAATATGGAGATGGCAGCCCCATCCAGTAAATTCAACTCCATATGTACTTCTTCATTCAAGGACGATAAGGGCTTCAACAAAAATAGAGAGGGATCAAATTTTATCAAAGAAAAGTCAGGTTTTAAGAATGATTCAAAGGGCATACCAGTAACACCACCTTTGGATCAAGAGGCTCTTAATGATCTACACAGGGAGAAGCTTTGATTCTACTGCAAAGGTCCTTATGATGACAATCATGATTGTCCTTTGAGGCCTAAGGGCAAGGCAAATCAAGTGATGTGGGCTTATTATGAGGATTTAGAATTAGAAGATTCCAAATAGTAGGAGAGTTTTGAGGAGTTAGAGGTAGAGGTAGATTCAGAGCTTTAGATACAGGAGGCATGCCTATCTAAGATTTAACTGGATGGTTCATTCAGACTCTGTGGAGTTTTGGCAAGATAAAGGGTCTTCACCCTTATTGACACAAAAGCCACACATAATTTTATAGATGCTAGATTTTTGGAGAAGCATGGACTCACTACTGAGGATTTCAAGGGCATTAGAGTTAAGGTAGCCGATGGTTACACTCTTAGATGTGAGCGGATGATTAGAGACCTCTCATTGCACTTGAACAACTATGAGTTCAAGGCTGATTATTATGTGGTGAACATGGGGGATATAGATTTGGTCTTGGGTATGAAGTGGTTTCATTCCCTTGAGGAAGTCACTCTTCATCTCAAGGACATGGAGATTCATTTTGATGTTGATGGGAAGACACACATTCTTAAGGTAATATGGGACAGCAACATCAAAGCTATTTTTTTCATCGGATGGAGAGGCTCATACGACATGACATGGTAGAGTGGGATGCCGAGTGCACATTGGCACCAATACAGGAGAGACATGTGGATGAGCTTTGAATTGAGGTGAGTTTAATTCAGGAGTTAGCACATGTGGCAGGGACTCAGCTTTATTTTACAGTCAGGTCACATGTTGATGATGATATGAGTATATCTAGCATTCACACTCTAGATTTAGAGATTGTAGTGGGTATAGGAGATAGGTGCATGAAGTCAGTTGGTATTGTTCACCTTACTCAGGTGAGGAGTTTACTGGAGTTTCTAGTTGATTTCTATTCATGGATTGGATGTTGGGATCCTTATCTTGGTACTTGGGATGATTTGATGCCATGGGATTAGAGTTTTGATAGACATGGCATGGTGATAGGTGTTGGGGTTTACAGCTTGTTGGTGCATGACTTAGAGTAGGAGTTGTTAGCAATCAAATTTGATTTGTGTTATTGCTATCTAGCATGTGATGTCTCTTCATTCTTAGCGATGCATAGGAGTTTGGGTGATGAGACCATGGTTGGTGATTTTCAGAGATATGTTGATTATAGTAGAGGTATAGTGTGTGGATTCTCTGCACTTGGCGTAGTTCCATTTGGGAGTTGTTGTAGAGTTGGAGTGTGCCTTCTGCATAGCATGGTAGAATGTGTATATGGTAGTTGTGATTTTGGAGTTTGGTTGAGTTGTATTTGCCAATTTGATTATGGATTCTTCTTGATTATATTTTAGAGGATATTGTAGGAGCCTGTGTTGATTGACAACAGTATAGATCATCACTACATTTGGGATCTAGGTGGATTGATTAGTTTATTATTCAGCGATTGCTTGGGGACAAGCAATTTCAGAAGGGGTAGACTGTCATGTCCCCTTTCCAGTTGACATCTTTCAGAACTGATGATTAGCCTATTATGCGACCCTCGTAGGATGATACGATGGATAGAGGGTCATGATGGAGCTTGGCTTGGCTTCGAATAGCAAAATTTTTCTAGTTGGCATTCATTTGGGCTCTTTTAGAATGTTTTCCTGAGCTTCTATTTTTTCAGGGATATTTGGCACTTAGTGGAGCACCCCTATTATGGTATGGTCATGTGCGGAATGACTCCCTTGTTCACTAGCTTCAGACAGTTCAAGAATCAGATATATATTGAGGGAGATATTAATATTTGATTGATTTAATTAAATATTAATTATTTGGCATTTTTTAAATTATGAAACCCTAATTTTTAATTATGAAACCCTAATTAGGGAAAGCACACCTTTTAGAGGTTATAAGGGTTTCTCATTGGAGGGAGTGCCATTCATTCATGTTGAAGATAATTTTCGCTAAGTATTTTCTGAGAAGACTAAGCCAAGGGTTTCCAATATTTTATTTGCATTGAAGAATGTGCACTCTTCAGTGTGTGTAATTTAGAGGTTGTGAAATATCAGCTGATCTATTGCCAATTTGAGAGATAACTTCACACAGAGGTTATCACAGAGGTTTACATGTATTTATTTCATCAGGGTTTTCATCTAGAAATCATCCAGATAAAGATCTTTGGTATTAGTGCAATATTTATTGAGATCAGGATACCAGCATACAAGCCGTACTGTATTCACCGTTGTTGTATAGAATTTGAAGCACATAGTTAGCAGAAGCACGCAGCAATCGTAGCCAACAGAGAGTGTAGAGACTGACATCAACCGATTCCCATACCAACATCAGTAGGGTAAACTGACCATGGTAGTATTCTGACTAATCGTGACAGTATTCTGACCAATCATGATAGTATTATGACCGACCGTGGTAGTATTCTGACTGACCAAAACATTATTCAGACTAACCGTGGTAGTATTTTGATTGATTGTGGTAGTATTCTGACTGACCATGGTAGTATTTTAACTGACCGTGGTAGTATAACTAACATTAGTAACTGTGTTTTTGAAACAAAAACTAGAATTCATACTAGGTATACCAAATCTAGGGTTTGTTTTTAGATTGTAGGAAAAATTAGGTTTTTGGACAATATTTTATATTATTTTTTGCATGACAGAGATTCACTATTGTAACCATTTGAAATGAACAATAAGATCTTAGATTAGCCAGTTATAAGTTTTACTACTTCAGTATTTATTTATTTGAATTTATACAAATTTATCTTGCAAATTCACGTTCTTCTTTATTTCATGCAAAAACACCAAAAAAATCAAAATACACTAAAATAGTCAAAAAAATATTCAGTTCCAAAATTCAGGGGGGAATAGGGGTTTCTACACACTTTTTGCTAGTTGATAGCAACATGTTAGAGTGGATAAAGCTCCCATACACCTTCTCAACAAGATACTTCAAGGACATGCTGCATCAGAACCCTAATGCACAATAGTTAGACATTTTAGTAAAAGAATTGGATATGAAGAGGCATACGATGAGGCACCATTTCACTCATGCAGATGGGAAGGCTACTAAAGATTAAGAGGATGGATTAGATAGCACAAATATCCACCCCCTTTAGGAGGAAACCATATATGACCACATCCATAGATTATATTATGAGATGAAGCCATGAGAAAAGGGCCTCAATGCTAAGTAGAGTGAAGACCCCCAAATCTAGATCATCGATGAACTTTGGCACTAGTAGAGAAGAAGAAGTCTCCCAAGAAGAAGAAGGGGGATACTTTGGAAGAGATAAAGGTGTGAATAAGGCTCAATATCACCTTATAATTAGAATCCTCTCCTTCAGACTCCATAAATAAGTACACACCATTCATGCCAAAGGCTTCCCCTAGTGTAAGGATAAAAATGAAATGAAAGGTTCCTCCTGTGGCACCTAGGACAATTTTATCTGACATAGAGGTGGAAGAGGAGATGAAGGAATAAATAATAGGGAGGGATGTATACATCATACCCAAAGAAGATGACTCCTTATCAAGTGAATGGACCCCCTTCCATCCCCTCAAATTGAATTATAGAAAAAGATGTGAAGATGGGAGAAACTCAGTCTCAGTCAGGCTAATATGTAGAAGGTGTAGGAGCAGGAAGAATGAAGAGAAGAAATGATAAAAGCTAGGATATGAGAATAACCCATTGAGATGGTTGTGGCCAAAGAGTAGAGGAAAGAAGTGGATAAATGCAAGGCATAGGAGATAAAAGGGAAGAAGGAAGGAGGAATAGGTGAGAAGCCTGACGAGGCAAAAGAGTTTGAAAAATCAATACCCTCAGGTACACCAAATAAAAAATATTTGAAGCACAAATGAGAGGACATGGGCCTATACCAAGATCACATTGATGTGGTGCTAGATATGCACTACAAATGAGAGGCCATGAGGGCCAAGGGCATGACCCAATCTAAGATTGATTAAGTGGAGGATGAGGAGGTAAAGGTAGAAGAGAAAGAATGCAAAGCGTAGGCCAAGAGAAGGAAATCTAAAAATAAAAATGCCAAGGAAGAAAAGGCTATAAGGAAAGAAAATGAAGAAAAGGTAGCCCGGGTAGAAAGGGACATAATGAATAAAGAGAAAGAGGAGAAGGTTACCACTTGCATGTAATCTAGAAAGGAGAAGGCAACCAAAGAGGTGCCTAAAACCTACTCCAGCCTGGTAGAGGAAGCTGCACAATAGGTGCACCCTAGTTCTGAAAGGGCACCTAAAAATAAAGAAGGTGATCCTGGCACCTCAAAATAACAAATAGAGAAGGTAGTAGAGACCCCACTAGGGAAAGAGAAAAGTAAGGCTAGTATCGAGGAGGTTCATGCCAAAGAGACACAACAAGAAAAAGAAGTGGATGAGGGGGAAAATTTTGAGGAAGAGCCCCTCCATAAAGAAGATGGTAAAACTAGCATCAAGGAAATAGAGGACACGAACCAAGGGGAGAAGTCTAATGAAGAACCCCTAGTAGAAGAAGAAGAAGGAGAAGAAGAAAGCACTGGAGAAAGCACAAGTTCCATTCAAGAAGAGAAGGAGCTGGCTAAGGAAGATCAGTACAAGTCAAGCTATAGGGAAAAAGTGTAGAGGGAGTTCACTGAAGATGATGACTTCTACATGTTAGATTACATGTGTAAATAAGATTACATAACATGATTAGTCAAACATTAGTCCAACAAATCAAAAGAAGAATGCATAAGAATAAACCAAATAAAGCCTATCTATTCATGTGGAAATTATAAAGGATATCAAGAAGAATAAGAAAGAAAGCAACACCATATTACCTTCCCAAATGGATCCACCATACCAATGAGGCTTAAAATCATGTTCTCCCTTGATCAAGATATCTTGTCTTCAACAACAATGGTGGCCAACTCTTCTAATGTCTCAAGAACTCCTTGTAAAACCTAAGCTTATTATTTGAAATCCCTAAACTAGCCTATCAATGAAGCTTGCATAGAAAATAAGATCAATGCTCAAATTCAAAGTATTATGGATACAATTCAACATTATAACATTGCATAAATCAAGCTTAAAAATGATGTTCATGGCCTCTCTATTTATAGATTTTTTAGATTGATTAGGATCAACCATGACCATCCATCTCAAGATTGAGATGTGTGGCCATGAATTAATCCAATTATATAATTAAATTCATAAATATACCTCATAAATATTTGGGATAGAGGGGCATTTAAGAGGCATGAAGGGTCTTAAAGAGGTATGGGAGAGCCATAATCCTGATATTTTATGCATTTATGGCTTATGGATGCCATCTCATATGATGTTGTCATTTGATGATGTAGTTAATAAAAATCAATTTCTAGAAAGAAATATTCAACAACTCTCCTTGAAAATATAGTTAAGCTCTTGATTTGGATCAATTATCCATAAACAAGGTTAATCAACATTTGTGCAATTATTTGGAAATTGGCCCTCAATTAATCAAAATGGTCAGAAAGTCCTATTACTAGGTCTTAATTTGACTCGACGAGTATTGGAAGGTGATGTTAGATGCATTGGAAATATATTTCTAATTAGGATGCTATCAACACAAAATAATAAAGGTACATGACATGTACCAATGAATTAGAAGAAAAGAGTGATCCAAAGCACAAAAAAGTGAAATCATCATTTTGACTCAAAATAAACTGATCAAAGTTAGGTATCACATAAAATGCATTATCATATTTAGGGATACTTCAACCTAAATTGGCACTTGTAAATGTCATGTTCAAAGCTTTTAATGTGTTTTAGTGTTTTTAGACAAAATTGTGCATTTGAATGCAATTCAAGTAAGATTGACAATTTCAACATAAATGGTGTTAGGAATTGGATGTCTAAATTCTACCCCTATTTAAGAAGGCGTAGCAAGACATTCAAGTGAAGCAACACCTTTTCAAAGAAAAGAGTTATCAATAATAAATTGGAAATGACCCATGATGCCCCCTCAAGAGGACATACTAGTATGGAAGAGAAGAATAGACTCTTGAAAAGAGAGAGAAAGTGAAAAATTAACCCATGGAGTATATCACATCCAAATGAGATAATGCTTACACACATGATTACCATCAATGATCAAGATATAATTAGAGGTACAAGAGGCCCCATTAGATTGTGGGAATGGGAAATAGACAATCCATAAATGTAAGAGACACACTTTAAATTTACCCAATTTGAGACTATAAGATGCACACTTATGACATTAATCAATATCGAGACAAGTTGCACACTAAATATTTTTATTATGGGCATTAGTATGGAGAGCTTGGAATTAGAGGAAAATAGAGAATGTTCTACTTTAAGAAGGGAATCACCACTAGAATGGGGTCTCTAAAGAGAAGATAATAAGAAGTGCCCTAGTAGAGTAGATTTGATCATGATAAGATAGTTGTGCCCCATTAGGGCTAATTATGATCAATGATAAAGAATAAATAATGGTTTTTCCCTTGTAAGGCTGATTTGCTTCTGATATTTTTCAAATGTTGTGCCAAAGCATGGGTAATTGGCAAGAAAAATAGCTGAAGGATACAATCCAATAAATAGGTTAAAGTGAGTGGGTGTAAAAGTACATGCGATGGTTTATTGGCTTAGAAATCCATATAAAACCCAACATATGAGAATGCACAAAGTGATGAGAGAGATGAAAATAAGAATGAAAGATAGCTGAGCTGAACTCAATAGAAATTAAGCGCTACCTACATAGTTCCATAGACTCATGTTCTAACATGAACTTTAGGACAATGTAGTTCACCCATGTTTGGGAGAGAATGAAATGAGGAATGATGAAAACCGACAAATTTTTTATTAGACTCACAATGTATGAAAATAAATGCACGTCTAAGGATAGATTTGAGTGCTAAAATGCATGTTACCTAGATGCCTATTGTCATATTATGAGCCTAAATTATGCAAAGTGTTCTTGAAAATCGTTAATCAAAGTGATGTTGACGTTAAGACTTTGAAACCTAAGCACAAAGTGCTTATTATAGAAAAATAAATTAGGCATCATAAGTATTAATAACTTAGAATGACATAATATTCCAATTTCACTGAGCTGGTTCAAATTTGAATACCTATAACTAAGGATAATGGTGAAACAATGACCAAAATCAGAGTTACAACTATTTATATTTAAACAAAAAAGTAAAAACAAAGAAAAATATAAACATAAATGAACCTATATTGAAACCAAGATATGATCAATGAAGCCTAAGTCGGAATAAAAATATTTAAAAAAAAAGGGCAAGAAAATATTAATGATATGATACCAAAATATAAATAATTAAGATCCATGTGGACCATCAAGATAGTGTTGACCACAATGGAGAAAAGCAAAATCAAATAGAAAAACAAGACACTAGTAACAATCAAATAAAAAAATGGTCCAAGAACAACTTAATAACATAAGATCAAGACATAAATAATGAAGATGCATGCAAATCATCAAGAAGTTCTAAAACACAAAAGAGATAAGAAAAAACATATAGGAAGACATATGACGACAAGAAGTAATAAAAAGAGGAAAGGAGAAGAAATAAAATGAGAGGTATGAAAGCACAACAAAAAAACAAGAAAACACAAATAAACACACACAAACAAAAAACCAAGTTAGTGCAGTTTAAAGACAAATGTTCATGCACATGTGGTAGAGGCGTTATTTTCTACCACAACATACCAAAGAACAATAACACAACAATTATTCCCTAATTAAATAGGAACAATGATAAAAGAAATAAGGGAAGAGAAGAAAAGGAAGGGGTTGTCCGAGTTGACTCTAGATGTATAAGACAAGTGGGTGTTGCCTACATAGTTTCATCAATGCATGTTCCAACATGAACTTCAGACCAAATGTAGTTCTCTCAGGAAATAGGATAGAGCAAAAATTATGATCAGACTAGTATGATTGATGTTATAGAAGAAATGGAAGATATGATAAATAAATAAGAATGGTATTGCAAACAACAAGTTGATGGGATGAGAAAGAATGATCTTGAATAATGACAAGTGCATGGGACAAGATCAACTGGTGTTTCTTTGCTTGTAAAATGACAAAAGCGTAACATGGTGGGATGGGAATGTACAAATGTACAAAAGTGTGAGATAATTTTTTTTTATTTTTTGGATCATGTTTTGATGTTTTTTATATTTACAAATTATTTCCAATGTTTTTGGTGTTTTTAGGATAAAATATGCACAAAGTGGGACCATTTAGTCAAGGAGATGAATGCCCAAGAGTAGAGGTTCCAATAAAACATCTAAGCTAGTTGCAATGGCCCATGCTCACAAAAAAACAAGAGAATGGATATAGATAAGACACTAAATGCCTAAAAAGAGTAAAAAATGTAATATATAATAGTGTGTAAAATGAATTAACTTTAATGAATTATCTATGTTCACTCATTTGTAATAGTGTAGTAAATGTCCTGAACTGAGAAGATGTTTGTGTTCACTTATTTGAAGTTGAAAAATATTGTCTTGGTTGAAATACATTATAGAACTAGAATTGAGGATGTTCATAATGTTGATGAGACATAATCAGTATCATAATTGGTAGAGGGGTAAAAAGTGTTCAAGCTGAAAACACGCCCCAAGACATAACAGAGAATATGGCTCTCAAGGAGAATGGTCCACAGAATAGAGTCCAACACATGGATAATCCAACGTGGGATAAAGAACATGATTCTATCTAAAGAACAGTCTAGGATAGGATAAAATGTGTTCAGAGTGCCAATGATTCAAAGCTTTCACTGTTCAGATTCATGAAGTGCGGCCCAAGGTAGTATAAAATGTGTTCAAGGTAGGATAAAATTATGGGATAAAATTACTTCAACATAAGTTACCCTCAATTTAGGGATCTTGTAGACAATGGTTTAAATTTATTAATGTATATAACCTCTTGAGGTGTATGATGTTCATGGGATCAAGAAGTTCTTCATCGTTAGGTTTAGCCAATTGATATGCCCCTGATCCATAGTTTACCATGACAATATATGGACCCAACCAATTAGGCTAAAACTTACCTTTATTTTTGTGTTCAATATTCATGTTCTGTTGGTTCTATTTCAAAACCAAGTCACCAATCTCAAACTCTTAGGGAGAATGCACTTATTGTATCTTCTCCACATTTTTTTTGATAGGCATACAAGTTTTCTAGTGCAGCCTAACGCTTACCATCAAGAAGTTCTAGTTCTTGAAGCCAGGAGGCCCTATAGTCTTCATCATCTTCAATGTTCTCTAGTGATATTCACAATGATGGTATCTCAATCTCAATTAGGATAATATATTTAGTACCAAAAACAAGGGAGTATAGAGTAGTTCCTTTTGGGGTTTGATGATTGGTTCTATAAGCCCAAAGGGTAGGAAAGTGTTGCAAGTGCCAATTATGGCCAACATCATTGATAATATTCTTTAAGATGGATACAATGGTTTTGTTCAATGCCTCAACTTATCCATTACCTTGTGGGTTAAATAGAGTTGATTTCTTGTGCTTGATATTGAATTTTTCACAAAGAGATTTCACATATTGGTTTACAAAGTATATGACATTATCAGATATAATGTAGGCTATGATGCTATATCGATAGATGATATGATAATGAATGAGTTTAGCTATCTGCTTCTTAGTAACATAAGTGAGAGGAATGGCTTCAATCCACTTGGTAAAGTAATCAATTGTAGTCAAAATGTACTTATGTCCATCTAAATATGTTGGGTTAATTTTTTTGATGAAATCGAGACCCCATGCTGAGAACAACTATGGTGTCATGATCGGTTATAGTAATAAAGAAGGTGTGTGTATCAAGTTGACATGATAGTAATAAAGAACACATTTATTCACATACTTGAAAGAATCGATCTCCATTTTAGGCCAATAATAACCTATTCTAAGGAGATTCTTTGCTACGAAGACACCATTGGTGTGGGCCCCACACATTCCTTCATGAACCTCCTTTAGTGCCAGTTTGGATTATCCCAAAGATAGATAATGAAGAAGCATTCCATCATAGCCTTTATGATAAAGCATGTTTCCAAGGAGAGTATAATTTTTTAATTGATGAAGGAATAATTTTTTTTGGTTGTTGGAAAGGTTGGTGAGGAAGACATGACTATGGAAATAGTTTTAAAAATCTTGGTACCATGGTAGCTCAGGTGGGGGATTAAGAATGGTAATGGTGCATACCCTCTCTAAATCAGCTATAATATGTGTAGGATGAAGAATATATTGAATTAGGAACTGATAATATTTATCACTACCATACATTTGAATCATGGAACTAGTTGTTGACATTACATTGGTGGATCTATTGTTTACTCTCAGAAATTGTTCAAACTATAGAGATTTAAAATATGTTTTAACGTTATCAATACTTTTCTTGTAAGGAACAAGCTTGTCATATATTATTTTATACTGATTAGTGGTTTGACTGATGATTAAATGTGAATCTCCATAGAAATTTAAGCTTTGAATATCCCATTGTATAGCAAGGTGAAGCCCTATAATCAATGCCTCATACTCAGCCATATTATTTGTATAATGAAATTGTATACGGAATGTTTAAGGAAATAAATTCCCCTATGGTGTTATCAATAATATGCCATTTCTAGATCTATGGGATGTGAAGGATTTGTTAAAATAGAGTGTTCACTATTTAGGTTCTTGTGGTGCTTGTTATATTATCATGATAAAATCATCTGAAAAGTCAAACTTGAGAGGTTGAGTATCTTCAATAGAAGCTTCTACAAGTTGGTCATCAATTACTTGCCCTTTGATTACCTTTTTATTATGGTACTCACTATCAAACTCACTTATGAGCATAACCCATTTAGCCATGCATCCTTGAAGAGATGCTTTAGATAAGATGAACTTGATAGGGTCCACCTTGGTGATGACAATAGTTTTATTATTTAGCATATAATGTCACAATTTTTGAGTGGTGAACACCATAGATAAACATGCCTTCTACATAGGCATATAATTATGTTCATAAGTTGCCAAAGTGTAGCTTAAATAATAAACATGTTCCTTACCATGATCATCATGTTGGGTCAAAAGTGCCCCCAGTGTATATTCGATGGCTAATAGATAAAGAAGTAGTGGCTTTCCTTGTGTTCGCAATCTTAAGATCGCTGGATTGGCCAAGTATGTCTTAAGCTTTGTGAATGCTATCTAATAATATTCATTCCATTGAAATGTTATCCCTTTCTTCAAAATATGAGTAAATGGGTGGCACTTATCTGCCAATTGAGCAATGAACCTGCGTATACACTAGATCTTTCCTTATAGGCTTCATAGTTGTTTAAGATTATTTGGTGGAGGAATTTCCACAATAGTGTTGACTTTTGTAGGGTTGAATTTAATCCCTCCTTGTGATATAATGAACCCTATCAATATCCTTGATGTAACTCCAAAGACACATTTCTTGGGATTTAAGCAGATTTTATATTCACAAAGCCTCTCAAAGATTCTTCATAGAACATTAGGATGTCCATCTCTTTTTCATGATTTTACTAGTATATCATCAATATAGTCGTATACAATATCATAGATCATGTCATGGAAGATGAAAATCATTGCACATTGATATGTTGCTATAATGTTCTTCAAGCCAAATGGCATGACTTGGTAATAGAATTTCCCCCATAGAGTTGTGAATGTAGTCTTGTGTTAGTTTTAAGGGGATATCTTGATTTGATTCTAACTAGAAAATCCATCCATTAAGGATAGCATTTGATACCCATCAATTGATGTGATGATCATGTCCTTGTAAGGTAGAGGAAAATCATCTTTGGGGCATGCTTTGTTGATATCTCAAAAATTAGTACAAGGACATATCCTTGGGGTCTTTTTACTCATGAGGAATATGTTAGAAACCCATTCAAATTAATCCAGTGGTCTAATAAAATTAGCTCACAAAAACTTTTATATTTCAGCCTTAACTAATAGGGTGATGCTTGGATGCATTTTTATTTGTTTCTACTTGATTGGTTTGGCATCAAGATGGACAACAAGGTGATGTACAACAAAATTAGTGTCCAGGCATGACATGTCAGAGTATGCCCATGTAAAAATATCTATATAATACATAAGGATGGATATAATATGCTCACATTCTGCTTCAGCAAGGGAAGCTCCAAGATAAACAATTTTGGGATCCTCATAGGTTCCCAAGTTTACTTCTATCATGTTTTCCATAAGGAGTGTAGATCAATCTTCTAGAATTGTAGGTAAGGTATGGTCATGAATATCTTCTTCTACCACATATTCTTGTTTTTCCTCCCAAATATTTGGATAGTATGAAGAATCAGAATCTCCCATCTGAGGTAGAGGCCAATTAGCAAAAACCTCTGAAAACTCAAGAGCAAGATGCTAAAACATTTATTGTTGTTCTGAAGAGATGCTTGTACTAGATATAGAATTTGGGATAGATGGAACTTCTATGTCCTGAGGGGTTGAGAAAAATTTCCCACCTAGGATCACTTGAAATAGGTTTTCACTCAAAGGCTTGTCTTTTTCTTTATTTTTTCCATGATCGACGAGTTCCTTAAAGAGGTTTTCACCTGCATATCTCGATGTTTATTCTTTATTATGATCAAGAAAGTTTGCCTACTCTCTAAAGTAGGTAAAATGATCTAATGAAAAATCAAAGCCTTGTTTGTGATCACCAATGGGCAATCCATCTCATAGGCCCATGTATTCTATAATTGATTCTTTACTTTGAAACTCATTGAGGCATATGACCAAATTTTGCTGGTCCCAATCTATGAGTTTAGGATGGAAAAGGCATAAGGAATAATGACGGTTTGCTTTAGGATGGGAAACTCTAATGGTAAATATATAATGTCCTACTTTAGGAAGGGAAGCACCAGTAGGATGGGTTCTTGCTTTAGGAGGAGAAGCTCTAATAGGCATTATGGTTAATATGGCATTTGAATCGAATAAATATGAGTCAGTAAGCTCATTGAAAAGGCTATAATGGGGTGATATGTCATTATTAGGAGTCTCATCACTAGTCACTTTAGAAGAGTCACTATAAAAAGTAACGAGGTCACCTTCTAGTAGTTTAAATTAGAGACCATGATTATAGTTGACAACTCCAACTAATAAGGGATCTAAGATTCCTTACGATTGTGGACCAAGGCCTTTCCCTGTATAGCCAAGACAATCTATTATCTAGTTAGGGATATGATACTTTAAATTTTAAAAGAACTAGTAAGGATTTAATAATATAACCAATCTCCCTTGGTAAAAGCCTCTTTATCTTTCTTGAGTGTTATTGCTAGTACAAAAACCATAGGTGGTTTTGGTTATTTCTTCTTGGGTTACCAAATCTGGTTGGGTTTGTTAGGAGTTTGGGAAGGTTTAGGTGTACCAAATGATTTAGGGGATTTAGGTAACTTTATAATATGGATAATGGACTTTAGATGGCACATGGAAATACCTACGTCTTTAAAAAAACTTTCTTTGAAAGAGCTATAGGAAATGGATTAGTCAAAGTGGAGGCAAGATCACCAAGGTCAATATAATTAGATAAAGATGGATGGGAAATGATGGCTTTATTTTTGTTCACAATGAATTTAGAACCTGGAAAATGATTATAATTCTGAAACTCTGCTTCAAGATGTTTTCAATATTTATATGGCTATTGATCAATAGGAATAGTAACCTTGATCCCATCATGGGGAAACTTAAGGCATTGGTAAAGAGTGGATGGCACCACCTATACTTCAGGGATCCAAGGATGACCAAGAAGTATGTTATAAGGAAGTTCAATATCCATAATATGAAATAATGTATGATGAGAAATAGATCTAACCATGAATAGAAACCATATTGTACCCAAAGACTCCCTATTAATGTTGTTGTAAGCCTTGATTGTAATAGTTTCTAGCTGAATGTCTTTATCCATGTAGCCCAATAATTATACCAATTTGAGGGATATGATGTTTAACCCTAAACCATTATCTATAAGAACCCACTTGATCTTATGATCTTCAATGATTATCTCAATGTAAAGTGAGTTATTGTGGTTTGAGCCAAGAGTGGACATGTCTTTTTGGTCAATGTGATTTGTGAAAATGAAGATAAATGTCCAACTAGGTTTTGGAACTGATCAAGATTTATATAATTAGGTACAATAGATTCTTGCAAAAGGTTGTTTAAAATAGTTCTATGGACATCAGATGTTTGTAAGAGTTCTAATATGGAAATTTGTGCATGGGTTTTGTTTAATTGATCTGCTAGACTATAAGGTTTTTTTATTGTGAGTTGAGCTAATTTAGTCTTTGTTGGCACAATATTCAGATTTAGAACCATCGACATAATGTTCTCATTGGGTTTTGTGGAAGAAGTGGGTGAAGGTCCCTAGATGGTAAATCATGGGCATCTATTTGTGACTATATAACCTAGAGGTGGAAATGAGTCATTATAATTAAAAGAGGAAGGTGAAGGGATTTAGATGATGACTTATGAGTGTCTAGTTGTATTTCTACAATTTTGAGTTGATGACAATATTTTATAACTAGTAACTTGTCTAAATGGAGTCACAACATGATTATGTAGACTTGACATGGTATGAATAGGGGAGAGGGTGTTGACCTTATTATGATGGGTCCTGTGCTATGAGGAACATGAGGTTTCACAGTAACAGTGATAATGTAGGAGGAAAAAATGTGCCCTATAGTATTATTATAGTTATATGGCATGTTGTTATAAGCCACATTATTAGTGTGGGCATTATGATCCCAATTATGCTCATTATTTTGATACTAATGTTGGTTTTGATTCTACCTCTGTCCTTGATTTTGACCTTGGTTTTGATTGTTTGTTGGTGGTGGTGGATTATGTCGAGAAAAGGGTTCCTTATAGATCCCCATAATATGATTTGTGTCCTGGTTAGGGGCCAACATAATTTCCAATTCACCACTCTCAATAAAGTGTTCAATAATATGTTGTAATTAGATTCAATAATACACACCATGACGAACAATACAGTGGAAGTTCCACCATTCATTCTCTTTGTACTAATCTAGATTTGGTCGATCTTGAGGAAATGGCCTTGGTACTAGCCATATAATTAAATTAGCAGTGATGATATTTTGAAACACTATTTCAATTAGTTCTCTTAACTTGCAAAAGACTAAAATTATTATGAAATTTCCTTCATGGAGGTTGTCTCGACAAAGTAGGTGGTGGATTGGGGTGAGTTATTTCGACATTTGGAGGAGGTGTAGCCTGCATCATTTGTACATGCCTTGTTTCAGTCACCTCATTTCCAACCATGTTCTTATTCTTTGTAAAGCCCTTAGGATTATCCTATTCAACCATTTGAACCAATGATTGAGTCTGATTAGATGTCTAACCCCACATGAAAATCTTGACAAGGCCTTTAGCATTAAGATCCTTCTCAATATGCACTCTTTTATCAATAATTTATTGAAATGAGTTAGCACAAGCTAACCATAGATTATGCATGACTTCAAGATGTAAGTTACATGAAAATATGTCATACAATTATTTGTTTGGCAAGTTATGTTGAAAACATTCTACCAATGCTCTCCACCTTTACAGATACATGGCAAAACTTTTACCATCATGCTATTTGGCTTTTCATAAGTCAACAACGGTCAAATCATGTTCTATGTTATATGATAAATGGTTAATGAAATTTTTTGATAAGTCATTCCAATCTATGATTGATCCCTTGGGTAGTTTAGGTAGCCAATCTAAAGCATGTCTCGCTAAACTTCATGGAAATAGTCAAAGTAAGTGCTCACTATTATAAGTCACCTCTTGACATAAGAAAAAAAATACCTGTATGTGCTGACATGGATCTCCCATTCCCTTATATTTATCAAATTTAGGTGCCTTAAAATGATGCAGAAATAGGTTTTAAATAATAGATAAATAAAATGGATATGGACACATCTCATCAAATTTGTAATTTTTAACTATATTATTTGTCTCCAATCTCTAAACAATTTCCTTCATAGAATTCCACTCTTACATGTTTTATGCATTTGTGGATTAGATAAGATGTTATTGGTGTGGAATGTGCCCCTAATTTTATTTCTATTGGGGTGGTATGTGCCCCTAGTTTCATTGTTATTGGGGTGGTATGTGCCCTTGATTTCATTATTTTTGGGGTGGTATGTGCCATTGATTTTGTGTTGATCTATAGGGAATGTTTACCTTTTGATCTGTGCCCTGGTTCTAGTTCATTCCTTGAGTTGAAAAAATAGATCAATGATTCTTGGATTGTAGAACATTCCTTAAATTCAGATGTTTAGTACCTTGTTGATTTTGGAAAGTTATTTATTTATTTACCAATTTATGTGTTGGTTGGAAAGAACTAGCCAAATTATCTGGAGGGATGTCCTCGATTTGAGTTGAATGTTTGAGTCTTTGATTTTGAAAAGTAACAAGAGGTTCTTGATGATTGAAGAATGTATGCTCTGTGTCAAATGGAATAATTTTTAAGATCTCTTGTGACTTTAACTATTCATTTAGATTACCTTGATCCACTATGGTTATGTTCTCATCAAATGTTTGTTGCATACTTTTGACCACATTCCCCTATTCTTTGGAAGCATCATTGTAAATTGAAGTGGCAACTAATGAGTCAGTTAAGTTTACGAAAAGTTGATCTGCATATCATTGACTTATTATCTTGATCTTAGCTAGAAGATCCATATTTGTGGGTTTTGACTCTGTTTGTATCTCTTTTCCTTTGCTAGAAGAAGAAGGTATGCCTATTTTTACAAAATCCTACTCTTTCCATAGTTTTTCTCCTTCTCTAACTAAAGTATGCAATTATTTTATAGGAAATTCTGAAGGTATTTTAGCACCTAATTCTGTCAACCTAAGAAGTGCCTCATCTTGATCTTATTTGGGTTGATATGAATTGTAATAATCTTTAGATCCTATTGTTGTGGGGATGTCATAAAAGACAATGGGGTTATCTTGACCATCATAAAATTTCTCATCCTCATATCTAAGGCCATAAGAGGACCCACTACAAGTGAACCTTTCAGTCGTGTTTAAAAGAGTTTTTCTCTGCATTTGACTAAATTTGGATCAATGTTTTGCTAACATTTAAACAATGTATGCTTGGTTCTCTTCAAATGAATGATTAAGGTACCAAAGATACTATAAAGGAGGGTGGATTGGAACCCCACACAATTAAAATATTTGGTTCATGAATTTACTCAACCTTTAGTAAAGTTGAAATCATATATATTGGAAGAATGGTAAGGTAACTCAAAGATCCAAGGTGAAAACTAGTACACTAAAGTCTAGATATTTGTGATATGCATATATCATAAAAACTAGTTTCAACTTTGAGGAGTTGATCCTAGAAAAATTAGAGGAAAGCTCCCTAGATTATGAAGAAGACAAAATGAACTAAGCAACTCAAGATGTAAAAACATACATGAATCACTAAGTATAAGGCTAAGACCAAATAAGAAGCACAACTCCACCACATGGTTCTAGTAGGATAAAATATGTTTTAGCACTTAAAGAATGAGTGATGCATAAGATGAATTGAGTACACCAAGATGAGAATGCGATTTTGAGTTGAATAAACGGCCCTCAATCCAAATGGAAAATTAAACTCAAGTTAGAACAAGTTTAGTGTGGAAATGGTGAACCCAATTTAACACACCAACCCTTAAAACTTAGAAAGGTTCAATTTCGAATGTGAATTATAAATGAGGGACTTTAAAAAATTAGGTAAATGATCTAGACTTAATTGGGTAGCTTGACTGCGCCAAAGTGGATGACATGACACAAAGTTTTTTATAACATTTTGAATAAGGAAAATATAAATTTTTCAATTTGATAACGTAATGCCTCCCTTGCTCAGGAATTTTTAGGATAATGTGTTTTAGTTAAGTTCATTGAGTTAACAAGAAGTTATAGACACAAATCAAGACCAAGTAAGCTAATGACATAAAACAATCATCTTAAGTCTAAACTAATAAGGTATGGTAAAGTGGGGTTAACTAAACAAGCAAGTTTTTGAATATTTCTAAGGGGATCAATTACACAATGGATTTTACATCATGATGCTAAATAAAAGCACACAAATAGGTATCTATAGTACTTAGCTTGTTGCAAAAAAGTCTATTCCTTTTTGCAACCACTACATCTATCGCTTGCTCAATGTAGTGCAATGTCTAAAGTGTAGATACATCTTATGTGCAACTCCAACATTAGAAGGTGGTTTAACCACTCAAATCTCTGATCCTAGTGGGAGTGGTTGAAGGTAGTGCTGGGATATGAAACCCTAGGTCAAAGCTTCTCTATATAACTTCTGGGAGTTGATGAAGTCCCCCTCACAAGCCAAGATGCAATGAAATGAAAGACATAAAAAGAAACACTTTAGGGTCAATTTCAAGGTCACCCAAACTATTGTGAGTTTTTGGCGAGTAATTTAGATAATATCATTTTTAGGCCTTGGACTAGGCTCAAATTGTGATGAGATGGTGATCTTAATTTGGGAGAGCATACACACACATCTATTTTCACTTAAACAATCAAAACCAAAGTTTGTTTTAAGCCCAAATTAAATATTCATGACTTAGCCTGGATTCATGATTAAATTGCCAAATTTAAAATGTTTCAAGAGTTATGATGTGTTTTAAGCACTAAATTAAATGTATCTAAGACTTAGCAAAATCTTAGTTCATTTTAAGAACTAATTCAAATGTATGAAATTAAGCATGTTCATTTTAAACCCAAATGAGGGTGTGTTTGGTTAGTCAAAAGCATTCAAACCAACTTCCAAACTCCCCTCTCAACCTACCAAAAACATAATTATAAGGGCCTACTTTAAAGCACTTAAGGCTTTGAGCAATCAACATTAATAGTTTCAACTCTCTATGGCAATCCTAATGTTACATAGTCAATATCATTGTTTTCCCTACAAAGTCACAATTTTAGACAACAAAATTGTTGTTTCATGTTAGACCAGATAGAAAAAACAATATCTCTATTTGCATAATAAAAATCACTACTCAAATTAATGAAATCACTGACCAGAGTGATGATATCAACATTTTATAATGAAATCATTATTCTAAATGAAATTTTTGGCCAAAATGATGATATCATTGCCTAGGATGATGATATCACTGCTTAAGACAATATCAGTATTTACCAGACAAAAAAAATAAAAACACAAAATCATCATTCAGATAATGAAATCACTACTCAATTCTATGAAATTGTTGTTTATCAAATAATGATTTTGTTTAAATGAAATTACTACTGTGTAATAGTGATATCATAACAGTGAGCAAAAATGAGGTTTATAGAAACAAAAATGCTATTAAAAAAACAAAAAATTAACTTGAAATTATAATCTTTTTGGCCCTCTCACTCCAAGATCCTACATGAAAAAGATTAGTGAGTTGCTTAAAAGGGATTTATGACCAAATTTATGGGGTACGGTCCTACTAAACATGCAAAAATCTAGAGAGGATTACATAACATGACTAGTCAAATATTAGTCCAATAAATCAAAGGAAGAATGCATAAGAGTAAATTAAATAAAGTCTATCAATTTATGCAAGAATTATAAAGGATAGAAAGAAACATATGAAATAAAATAACACCATATTACATTCACAAATGAATCTACCATACCAATGGGGCTCAAAAGCATATTCTCCCTTGATCAAGAGCTCTTGTCTTCAACAACAATGGTGGCCAACTCCTCCAATGTCTCAAGAACTCCTTGTAAAACCTAGGTTCATGATTTGGAATTCCTAAACTAGCCCATCAATGAAGCTTGATTACAAAATAAGATAAATGGTCAAATGCAAAGGATTATGGAGACAATTCAACCTATAACTTTGCATAAATAAAGCTTAAAAATGATGTCCATGATCTCTCTATTTATAGATTTTTGAGATTGATCAGGATCAACTATGATCGTCCATCTCAAGATTGAGATGTGTGACCATGAATTAATCCAATTATATAATTAAACCCATAAATATCCATCATAAATATTTGGAACAGAGGGGTATTAAAGAGGTGTGGGGGGTCTTAAAGAGGCATGGGAGATCCATAATCCTGATATTTTATGCATTTATGGCTTATGGATGCCATCCCATATGATGATGTCATTTGATGATATAGTTAATAGAAATTAATTTAAAAAAATAAATATTCAACAACTCTCATGAAATATCCATTTAAACTCTTGATTTGGATCAGTTAGCCTTAAACAAGGTTAATCAACATTTATGTAATTATTTGGAAATTGGCCCTCAATTAATCAAAATGGTTGGAAATTCATATTACCGAGTTGTAATTTGACTCGAGAAGTATTGGAGGGTGATGTTAGATGTGTTGGAACCGTATTCCAATTTAAGATGCTGTCAACATAAAATAACAAAGGTACATGACGTGTACCAGTGAATTAGAAGAAAAGATTGATCTAGAGCACAAAAAGTTGAAATCAACATTTTGACTTGAAATGAATTGATCAAAGTTAGGTATGACATAAAATGCATTGTCGTATTTATGGATACTTTGACATAACTTAGCACTTGTAAATGTTAGTTTCAAATATTTTAATATGTTTTAGTGTTTTTAGGCCAAATTATGTATTTGATTGCAATTTGAGTAAGATTGACAATTTCAACACAAATGGTGTTAGGAATTGGATGTCTAAAACATGCACCAAATAACTGCCACAACCCCAATGCACCATCAATTTTTTTGGGCTCTTGATTGCTACATGGATGAGCCTCAATTTGAGGTACCAAAGAAGGTAATCTGATGCACCAAGAAACTAGAAGAGGGGCATGACTACCAACTTGTAAATCCTAGGGATATGAACCATGTAAGGTCGGTGAACACACTCCTCAAGATGGCCTCATTAGTAGCATGCAAGAACATCATCAATGATGTTTATGCCAACAAGTGGAAATAGATAATGCAAGAGGTAGAGGAAGAATTGAAGGTAATGAAGCTCAAACTCCAACAGCTGGTCAAGCAAATGGAAGAGGTGGAGCCATACCTTTTGGATGGTGTGGATACCTCGAGAATAAAAGAGGTTTATAAGGTTTGTGCATTGGTAGGACAAATGCTCCTCAGGATGCAACTGACACTAGAAGAACAAGAAAGCCCTGTGAAGCCATTAAAAGATAGCCAAGAAAAAAGCTTGATATGGTGGAGGACCTCTTCACCAAACTGGAAGAAGGCATAGAAGAAGTGAATGCCATTTTATACAACTTCAACACTCAAGCGTCAGTCATTGACGTGCACCTTCAAAAGGAAAAAGAGGAAAAAGACACTTTGATGAAGCATGCTTTCACTATGGGCGGGATCGAGCACATGCAATTTATGGTGTAAGTCAACACCTTAAGTGCTAAGCTAAAAACCTAGGAGCAAGACCTAGAAACACTCTTTTGTGCCTTTCAAACAAAGGCAAGTGAGCAAGGGGATCTTTTAGATGGTGGGGTGAGGAGAGCTAAGGAAGAATTGGAAACCTTTAGAAAATAAATGTAGAGCACAGACGTATCCACACCTCGAGACCACATTGACAAAAGTAGATGACACCACTGAAGAGATCAAGATCGCCATTCAGGGCATCAAGAACTTCAAGGCAGAGCTACAATAGAGTGTACCTAAATTTTGCGTAGCATAGGCGATGAAAAACTAGTTTGATGGTGGATTAGTAATTTTGTATGGGGTAATGTTGGGCCCCTTTTTGTGTTACTCAGTGGAACACACTAACTCAATAGATATTGGCACGAGGTAATCATTAGTGATGATTGTTCTGTTTTACTTTTGGCACCAGCTGGGAGGATCCTTGTGGTTCTTGTGCCAGCTAATAGATAGTTTCTTAGCACCCAGCTTTGAAGTAGAATATCATTGACTTCTTACACAAGGCAGTTGGAGAGTGCAAGTGTCAGAGTAGTGGAGTCGGTAATACAACAACCCCTAACAATGTCTTAGCACCTGGCATTTGCCCATCTAACCTAGCAAGAAGATGCTCCTCCGCCTATAAAAATGAGCTTGGACCTGAAGAAAGGAGAGACAACATTAATGTAGCAAAGCTTTGTATAATTAGTTCTAGGTTTATAAATGCATTTTGGCTTAAAAACCAACATGAACACTTTGGAGAATTGCCATGTATCACCCAAGCTTGCCTATGAGCTACTAGGCTTGTAGTAGAACTTGGATGAGTGAGTGCTTTGTTTTATACAAGTTGTACTATGTGTTGACAAACTTTGAGTTAATAGAAATGGCATTGCATATTCACCTAGTTGTTGATTCTTTTCATATAGTTGAGCACTATTGTATGTTTACAACTTAAGTTCTATATGAATAATGATAGATTTTTCATTTGTTTAATGTATTGTTATGTAAAGGACTATTCCAAGTTGTTAATGGCATTGTTGTGCCATATAGTGACTTCTATATACTTGTAAAATCGTCTAAGTGTTGAAACCGGCATGCACTGAGCCCCTAACCACTATGCCTAGAGCACTAACTTGAAGAATGAGCACTTGAGTTAAGCCATGTCCTTGATTTAGCTAAGCGCCTGATTGACTCTTAACTCGCTACCCCTATGGCTTGCACCATTAAAATCTATATCTAATAAGATGGGAACATGCACTAAAAGACTTGTGCCCTTGAATAGGCTTGCGCCTCCTGATCTTATCTAAGTCGACATGCGCCGATAGACCTCTTAAGCCCGTCTTTCAAATGACTAAGCCCCATTGAGACTAAGGTTGCACCATGTTTCAACTAGCCCAACGTGGGCCTCGATCCCTTCACTGTTGTGCTTCGAGTGAGCGCACAAAACTTTCACCTTATGTGAAATTGACACCAACATAATAGTGCGTTTAAATATTGTGCGCCATAGACTTTTACTATCTCTACACTTAATTGTACCAAATACAAAACTGACTTGAATTGATTGCTAAACGCGTGACTAAACACATGAGCTAAACGAGGAAACTTTTCTACAAGAGTGAGTGAACCGCCAAACAACTTTTCCTTCTAAAATCTTCAAAGTATACTTTGTTCGTTCCTTTCTTCAAATAGGGGAATAATTCGCTCTTATTCATTTTGGTGATTCGGTCATTCGGACTTAATTAACATGTCAATAACTTGAGGTCAATTTCCGAATGGACGATCAATAGATTTATACTAGATGATGGCGCTTTGCTTTCTGACTTAAACAACATTAATCTACTGCCACATGTGTTCTTCGTGGTTTCTAAATTCAAGCTGTTTGAGCCAACCCCCGAAGAGGTGAACGTTGGTTTTGTGCTGCCTTTCATGTGTATCGTAATGATTCATTCATACTTACCAACGAATAAGTGAACATTAATGCTTTGGGCCGTCGACCCTAACTTAACCTCCTTTTCTTGTCATCAAATGAGATTTTGTCCACGACAATACCCGAACAGGCAATCACTGGATCTGATATTTATTCACTTTTATTGTTCACTTACTCGATTTCAGAGGTTTCTTTAAATATATGAAGCCTCTGAACAGGAAAATTATCATGCACCAACATCTATTTTCTTACTCGTTTGGATGCCAATATACTTGGGATATTTTTAACGAAGGGCAAACAAATGAATGAAAGATTTACAATGGTCACATAATATTCTGTAATGTATTTTGCATTGTTACTACTAACCGTTTGAAAAGGTTTAATAACATCGATTGAAAAAAAAAGGAATCCCAATCTTAAAATTTCATTCCAGGGCATTATGAGATGTTAACATGTATTCAATATGTAATTTAATAGTATGGAACAATGACACTATATTTTATTGAAAATAAAATATTCTTTTAAAATTTAAAATTTAAAAAACCTATTGTAATATATGGATATTTTTCAGTATCTTTTAAATTTTATTATTTATAAGTGAAACTTTACATATATCAATATAAATTATGTCATAATTTTATATTGTCATTAATATTAGATAATTGTTCAATCTTCATATAAATTCAATCACTTATCTAGTTATAAATGAACACATTCAAAACATTAAATAAATTTATGCACATCAATGATAAGTTTTAATGGCTATGAACAAGAAAGGGAGAAAAGACATGAATAAGTTTGATTTTAAGCTTGTCTAGGAAATTGTTCCATGATCATATGGACTGCCCTATTCACAAATGAAAATATGAAAAATATGAATATGGACGCTGCATGGAGATTAAAAGAAAGGTAATTTCAAGTCTTAGAAGTCGTCTAAGAGTTTAACAAAAACTTGTTTTTTTCCATTTATCTATACAAAGATAAGTGTATATAAAATTTATAAAAAAAAAATACAGAGAAAATGTTAAAAGATAATTATTCAACTTTTAAACTTTAAAAAAAAAAAAAAAAAAAATTATAAAAAATAAAATAATATGTTAGATAACAACTAAGCTAATATATTATTAAAATCAAAACTTATAGAACAATGTGAAACCTATAAAACAATGTAAGATGTAAAGATGTAAAGGAGACAATTTTTAATTTCCACATTTTAATCTATAAAAATTAATTATATTAAAACTAAGTAATGTGTTAAATAACAACTAATCTAAAATATATAAAAAATAGAATTTATAATAATTGAATAAAATAAAAATAAAATTATAATACCTTTATTAACTTATTTCAAAAATTAATTATTTTTGGGAAAAAATATTTTAAATTTTATTTAATTGACTTGATTTCAATTTTAATCAATCTTATATATATAGTTAAGCATTTATTTTCATAATTAAATCGTTAAGTTTATTTTTATTTAGTTATGCAAAAAAATATTTGATAATCATTTATATCCATAATAAAAATTTCAATTTTTATTTAAAATTCAATAAACTAAATTTTAATATGCATATCTAATAATTAAATAAAATATTTAAAATAAAAGTAAAAAAAATATTTATAATAATTATATATTATAAAAATCATTACATTTTATTTAATTATAAGGATTTCATATTAATAAATTATATATATGTTTAAGAAAGCATCTATATTATCATTTTATGTTAAAAGAAAATAAATTTCATCTTATATTTTTTATAAATTACATATTATTGTTTTTTCAAACTATTTTAATATATTTTTTTATCATTTTTTTAAGATACAATTTTTTTATAAACTATATATTTTTTATCTAATTTAAATATATAAAAAATAATATTAATTTAATTTATCTTTAAAATTAAATCACATAATCAATTTTTTTCATAACTTAATACACTTTGAAAATCTTAGATTCTAAATATCTATTTAATTTTTCATACCCTTAATTATCATCTTTAATTTTTTCTCTTATATATAATTAATACATATGTAATGATTAAATATTTAAAAGTAATTGTACCAATTTCTAAGTGATAATACAAATTTAACTTCATTTCAAAATATTTTATAAATTAAATTAAAAGCTATAAATTTATCTGAATTTTATTTTATATAAATAAAAAGTTTCAATGTTTCTCTGACATTATCCTAGTATTGACCTTATAGTTGATTATAGATTTGGGAAGAATGTTTCTCTAAAAGGGAATAAACTTTATGGTTGGATCAAATAACAATAGAGTAATTGTTTGAAATATTAAATTTAGTTGATGAATCCTCAACTTAGAATTTTGGTAATGATAAATAGGCTGGCCACTTTTTCGATCTTCTAATTGATATTGATAAGAAAGTAGTTTTATAATTCAATACTCCGAAATGTAATTAATTTATTCTAATAAAATTCATGCTCCAAAACATGTACATCTATCTTCTTCTATCTCATCTAGTATGAACATAATTGATATTTACATTTGTTCCAACAGTAACAACTTGTTAAGAAGTGGTGATCCCACATGACTACTACACGATTTTATTACGAAGGGAATCTCTATCTCCCCCTTTCTGAGTGCTAAACGTTAATAATGACTTTTGGTGATATCTCCAGCTGGTAGTTTTTTTTTGAGTTTTTAATTTCTTATATATTTAACATAACTTGTGGCATTTATTATTTCTCTCCTTTTATTTTATGAAATGTTTTTTTTTTTAAAATGACTAATCATTTTGTAATTGTAAGATAAGGTTTTCATTATTATTATTTTTTTCAAATTATTATATCCTATTTTTATTACTATAAATATATTTATATAATCAATCTAATATTGAAGACACATTAAAATAGCTCAGGACTAAAATAATAAATCTTTCATTATAAGAAGGTAGAGGAGAGGTAATTAACACCTATTTAAATCAAGTAATGACAAAGATGCAACCCGATTCCTTTATATAAGCCCCCGTCCCCGAAAAATTAAGTGAAAACAAAAATAAAAATAAATCGATTAAGAAATCAAAAGTGATGGAGTTAAAGACTACAGTGCCATTGATACCCGACCAAGAGCCAATATGAATCTCCTCGTAACCAACATGGTTGAAGTTGTGATAAATCACATCAAAATGGTAAATTTGTAGGCTTAAGAGTCTCTCACACAGTAAGGAAATTGGAGACAAAAATCCACTATCGTTGGTGGGTACGGTATTTGATGTCGTCATTTGAGAGAGAGGACATGAATTCGGAATATCGAATTAAGATCCAGCACGCATGCAACCGCACACAATTTCTTGCTCGGTGTCAATTGTCATAAAGTCATTTATTGAATATATGCCGTGTCCTCCATTTTTCTAATGTAATTTATTAGGGGTCGTGGTTGGCTTCTAATTTCAGCCATAGAGTCAACTTCATTTTTCAACGCACTGCATGTAAAAGATTCGAGGGCATTAAAAAGATTTAATTGTAATCAAATTTTTAGTGGTAAGGTTGGTTGATGGTCAAAATCTAAGAGTCGTTTAAAATCACCTACCAATCTTTATATAATAAATACAAAATTCCTTATAAGCAGGGGGGTATCACATCTTGGTTGTCATCTCGACCTCACCAAAAGCTGGCGGTTGTTGCTATAATGGACATGTACCCAACAATTTGATTATTTATTAATTGATTAAAATTTTGTCTTGATAATCCACCACCAACCCACTAAAACCAGACAAGCGTCAGCAGGGAATTGAGGCATAAGAATCAGCTGCTTTTGATTCCCATTTGGAACAATGTGATCTCATACTGATACCATTTATGGTAAACGACAATTGAGAAGAAAGTAAAATGAATCCCTAACTAAAAACAAGTAGTCAAATAAGAATTAAGTACAGTGGATTTGCTTCAAAATATGAGTCTTCAAAAGCGGCGTGTGGTTATGTGTGTCCTCGTGGCACTTGAAGCATTTATTTTAAATACAAAATTTAAATTATTAGTGGTCCGTACAGAAAAAGGTACTTTGTTTACTTTGTTGCTCTTTAAGTTGGGAATCTCATGTTTCCCAACCATGATAATGTCACAAATTGGGAAGTCGTTCGAGAGAGTTCGATTTTTGACATTCAAATCACTTCCTCCTCTTCCTCATAATAACAATAATTTATAATAAAATAAATTTTTTTAATTTATAAAATAATTTAAAATATATGTAATTATTTAATATTTTTAATATATAAAAGATGAAATTGTGATATTGCTTCAGACATAAGATATATATATCTTATTATTTTTAAGATTCAAAGATATGAGCTCACATTACCATTGAAGAGGGTTTGTGGTTCCTTAAAACTAAACGTTAAGTTTTTATTTAAATTATTTTAGTTTACATTGTTTTTTTATTATGTTTTTATATTTCGACAGTAAAAAATGGTTCTTATAAATTTAGAAAATTTACTAAATTGTATAGTTTTAAAATGTTTGAGTATTCGTATTTAATTATTGATCCAAATTTAGTATTAGTAGTGCATTTTGTCAATTTGTACTGGTTAGTGACACTTCTTTCAACACTTTCTAGTTATCATATTTATTTTCTTTTGATTTCTTATTGTTTTGAGGCCCTTGTTCAAAGCATCCAACTATTTTTAGGATTTTTTTAGTGTCTAGATAATCATGGGTACTTTGTGTGGCCCCTTCAAGTAGAATGCATGCACTTTATTTTTCCCATCTTTTTCACCTTTATTTTTACATGAAGTGCATTTTGCACCATCATCATCATCATCATCATCATCATCATCATCATCATCATCATCATCATCATCATTCTTTTGTGATGTAAAAATGCCAAAAAATATGGTGTAAATCCAGGATTAGTGGTATAACCAAATTTGCACCACCTAAAAAAAATGAATTGGGGGATTACTTGATTTCTCTAGTAATTTAATGCAAAATTAGGAACTGTCACGAACATATTTGAAAAAATTAAGGTACATAAGACAATTATCAATTTTACTAAAAAGTAACAATTTTGAAATAAAAATAAAAATTAAGTAGGTTGAATTTTAAAATAATAAGATAGCAAATTTATTTTTGTTACATTATTTCAATCACTATAAATTTAAATAACTAAATATAGATATAGTTATTTTGTAAACAATAAAGTATTTAAATAATGGGTCTTTTGTCTTATAGATAATATATCAACATCAAGTAGGTATACATCATTCCACATGTACAATTTTTCTAATTTGTACCAAGGTCTAGTTCATAAGAAAAAAAATCTTCATCAATGAGTATACCTATAATGTATGATTTTATATGTAATCGTAATATTGCAAATAAAATCTAAATTTTGTGTTAATGTTTATTTCTATTTATTTCATGGTTTTAGTTTTTATTTATTAAAAAAAAAAAACAAACAATTTGTTCCCATTTTATGTAAATGGAGAGACATCACAACCTCATCTTTGAGGTAGGAGTTGAAATAGAATAAGAAGAGGAGGAGGATGAATTGATATAACATCTCATCCACCAGACTTTAGCTTATTTAGGGTAAAATAATTTTTTTATATGTTATCTTCAAATGAAGACATATTAATATTTATATGTATGGATATTGTGATAATGTTTAACTTAATATGCATATATATTGTAATTCATATTCAAATAGTGACTATGATGTTCAACTCTAGCCTTGACAAAGAAAAAAGAAAAATCACACATTCCTCAAGTGTCATCGTGAAGATGACATGCATCCTAATAACATCATAAAGATTCATAGAGATCATATTAAAAAATATTATTTAAAATAAACATTACGGTGTTGGAAGAAACAAATACCTTTTCTCATAACTAATTGTAGTGAACATGTTCTAATATAAGAAGGAGTTCAAATTCAAAATATGGTAGATAATTTATTTTAAACTATTCGTGAGGATCATGATAATTATGATGATGATGTGGAGGATTGATTTGGTGATGAGGATCACAAAGAACTTTTTATGGATGATAATCTTAAGGATATTGAAAATGAAGGATTATATGCATGTATGCACAATGTATGTATGTATATCAAAATGCTTTGTTTAGGTCCATGGGATAGTCCATAACATCAATGTTGGGTGTTAAATTATGGTTGATAGAATTGAAAGTGAGGTTTTATTTGTCAAAAATCATTATCAATGATTTATTAAGGTTAGATGATAACTCCATATATATATATATATATATATATATATATATATATATATATATATATATATATATATATATATATATATATATATATATATAATGTTTGATATATATTTCATTTTTCTTAAAACATGTCTAATTTATCATTTTTTTTTTGGTTTTTAATAGAAACATACTAGAAAATATTGTGTTTCAAAGGAAAAAAACACTTTCCTCATCATATTTGGTGTCATGTCCCCATTCTGGCTGACATCGTTTAGCGTGACATTCTACGAGGATTTGCCTATTCCTGACTCTCGTAGGCAGATGAAGGTGGTGAGAGGGTCATGTTTGCGATTCGATGGCTCACGATGATCTAGGAGATAGTATATTTTATTATGGAGGCCAAATTGTTATATTTTAATTTTAAAATGCACTTTATTTTTATTTTCATAAAATTACTTTTTATTAAAAAGTATAACAAGTTATGTATGATGTATTACGGAAACTCTTGGAAGTTTCGAAAAGTGCATAAATAGACCCTATGGATCTATTATTTGGTATCCAGTTTATTTTGATCATCAAATCTTCTTGAGCATTTGTAAGACTTCAGAGTCTGCAAATTTTTAGATTAATCTTTGAGAACGATACCTCTCAAGTGATTTGCATAACTGAGGAAGTGAGAGATCTTCTGAAGGGTTGCTTGGAGGAATTGGTATTCAGCCAATTCAAGTTTGCTAAATTGGAGAATTTTTATGATTTATTCTCAGCTAAGAAATCTTCAGTATTTCAACATTTTTGGGCAAGGAGAAGCATAATTTTGGCATAGAAAAAATCGAACGGTTGGAGGCAGCAATTTTTAATAATTTTTGGTAGCATTTGAGAGGGTTTTTATAGAGATTTTTGAAAGGTTTTCATAAATCCGTATGGCCGTACGGCCATCCGTATGGACGGGATTTCCAGCGATTAGCAAAGTCTACAGCGCTTACTTAGAGAGGGCATTTAATTTCTAAATTTTTTTGTGAAGGGCGTTCGGCTGGGCGGCAGTATTGTGGACCTGAGGCACTTGTTTTGAAGACCAAAAAAAATAAATCTGTACCAATCCATACTGCCGTATGGACCGTAGTTGTATCGTATTGTACGGACAGTTGCTGGGCAGAATTTTGAGCAGCGATCAAGGTGTAAAGTGCAGATCAGGGTTTCAACAATAAACAGGTTCCATTGTTTTTAAGTCTTATGCATCAGGTTTTTAGTAGACAATCTGCTTATTTTTGTAAGGCTGTAATAGCCATAAATATTTTATTAAAAGACTATAATTTTCTCCAAAATTACATAATTTCTATTATCAATTACACTGATTGCAAACTGTTTGACGAATTTACAAAGCCATATTCTGTGACATATTTGACAAAATTATTAGTGCAATATAATTTTTAATATTCATAAAAGTGTTTGACGAAATTCCCTAGTATAATACCAGTGTTTTTAGTGATCCTATTAGTAAGGGTCATTACATTTGGAGGTAAAATAAATATCATCAAATTAAGGGTTTCTCTATGTCAATTATGATACACTCCAAAATGATTTATTTTATTTAGGAAGGAATATGATCATATTTTTGTGTTTTTCAAAATGCAAAGCACTATGATATTGATAAGGAGTTAGAGGTGCTACAACTCCAAGTATGGTAAGGTAATATTTTCAAATAAGTCCTAAATTTAATTGTATTTTCCATTGTAAGTCTCTTGTAAAGTTAATGTCATGACATTATAATAATATAATAGTTGATGGATTTTGTTGCGTTCCTTGGAATTGAAATAAAATGAAGCACATTGAGTAGTTTGGGCATGAAAAATTTAGATACAAGTCATGTATTGTATGTTTTGGTTTTATAATGGATAATGCTGACTACTTTTCTTGTATGTCAACTACCTACTCCTTTTGTCCAGTAGTGTTGATAAATTATAATATTCATCCATGGTTGATGATTTGTAAGGAGCATTTAATATTATCATTATATTTTCTTTGTGAGCATCAAATAATAAAAATGGATCTCTACCTTGAAACTATAATTGATGAGGTGAAAACATTATGGGATGGCATTACAATGTATGACTTTTCAAAATCTATATGTCAAATTCAGTTCACTTGTTATGGTTTGTTATGCTAGACTATTCATGATTTTATTGGGATGGATGTCTATTCAAGTATTTATAATATGTTAAGATAAAAAATTAAAAAATATTATATATTTGTGTTTCTTCAAAATATATACTATGTTTGAAAATTATTTCTATGTATAGGTTTATAAAAAAATGTAAAGTATATCTGTCCAAGGTAAATTGTAAAAATATTTAAAAGGTTGCCCAAAGATCTCAAAAATAGTATATACGAAGGCCATCGAAGATTATTGTTAATGAATCATGAATAATATGATAATAATTAAAGTAATATTGATGAAAAACCTAATACTAGACCTCGAAAGACAATGTTACTTTTGGATTGGTAGAAGCCTTCCCAAAAGCATGCATAAGATCAAATGCTGTTATTTTACAATATTGGTGAAGAGATTGGTTATGGATATTATAAATTACTAAAAATATTGAAATTCCAATAGACATGAAGCAACTACCTATATTCTATGGTCTCCCATATTCGAAGGATCTATTAACTGAGAATATTTTAGATCCAATGTATATATTTTGGAATGCAGTTATTTTTATATGGAATTGCATCCATAGAAAATAAAAAGACACTACATGTTTTAGTGTATATGTAAAAGACAATGGTAAAAATAAGAATTTTATAAATGAAAGAGGTGCTCATTGGATATTATCTAGAGATAAATTCAAATTAGTGAATAATAAAATATGAGAGATTTACACACCAAATGGCTATGGGTCCTTCATGAAGTGTGAATTCATCACAAATGCATACATAATATTTCTCAGAACACATGATCGACATAAAATTTTGAGGGTAATTCATGTTGTTTTGGCAATAAATTAGAGATTTCATTTCAAAACTTCATATTTAATTTTATTAAATTTATGCGACATATATTTACATTGGCATTAGGAAGGCCATATTATAGTATTTTGTTTAACCCACTAAAAGTACTATAATGAATTTAATTTTTTTTGAAGTAATATAATTTTTATTTTCAATTAAAACTCAACTAATAATCTAATAAAAATTAGACCATATTGCATGATTCATATTGTTTTTAAAATAAGTGGATATATATTGAAAAGAGATATTTGAATCAAGGAATGAACATGAGAAAATAAATATTACCAATATAATTTGAAAATGAATTAATTACTTCCTTTATTAACTATCAAATCCATATATTACATAGATTTTTTTCTATATCATTCAAATGACATGTGTAGTTAACATGCAATGCATGATTTTTGATAGATATGTATATGAGGACCTTAAACAGGTTTGTGATATTTTCAGGGCATATAGAGGGTCTATGGTGGAGGGATAATTTATTCAGGAAATGTTTTTAATATATATAATAATCTCTTAGAGGGGAGTTTATGTAGGTTCCATGAATTTACGATGATAACTGTAGAAATGAAAAATTAGAGGACAATCTTCATTGAAAAGGAAAATTGTTGAAAATTAGTAAGTATTCAAATTCATAAGAAACCATATACAATGTATGATCAGTATGTGTTTGTAAAAATTAATTTACTTACATGTTTAATCATCCATTACATATGAAAAATATGACATGGAATAGTTCATACTCTTCAATACTTCCTAAATGGTTGTGTGGCTTAAAAATATGAATAAGAAAAGACTAGCCATGTCAACTGAAGGATTAATTGGAGATAGTGACATCCACATAAACCTGCCCACATGAGATAAATAAAATATTTCTAGAGCAACATACTCTTGAATGGATGAGTTCACATTTAGATAATATTCATGCCATGAGTCCAAGGATAGCCATACACAAAACATTGGACATAATAAAGGGATGTGAAGTTTCAATAAGTTGTAAAAATTATTTTTATATAAGTGCATTTTTTTTTTTGTAATTATATTAATGATTTCATAAATTATATGACATAATGAAGGTGACTAAGCATTCTAAAATGTATTTAAATGAGAAATATTTATGTGTGGAAAAATTTGATAGGAGAATGGTTTGTTGTTGTGCAATTATAAGTCCTTTTGAAGAGGTAAGTCAAGCAAGTGCATATGAAAGGTATTTTCTCAAAGGGAAATTGGATTATGTTGGAAAGATAGAAGAAATAATAAAACTTGATTATATATGTTTTGAAGTTGTCATATTTTAGTAAATAATACCCTTAATTTAATATATTTAATTTAAAAATCAACACTTAAAGTGGTCTTTATTCATTTCTATCTACGAAATAGTTTATTGAGGAAAAAGAGCTATATGTGCTTCCTCAACACTATGATATGATTCTAATTTTTGTAAATTTTCATAAGTCAGTCTTCTTCCATTTTAGGCGCATTTTTTTTATATGTATGTATTATTTTTAATTTGATTTTTTTATATGTACCTCTATATCATTTATTAACCTTTAGTGTAATTATGTTTATGTAGGTGGGCTTCTTTATTGAGATAGAGTTATAACAAGGTAATTGGTAGTTTTTATTATATGGGGAACAAAAGATGATATATGTTATTGATGAAAATAATATTGTAATATGAGAACCATGGGTAAGGAGTAATGTTGTTGATATAAATGATCAAGATGACTCTAGTGATGAAGATGACCCTAAAAGTAATGATTAAGTTCTTCAAGATGATCAAGTTTTTGAATTTGTAGATCATGATGATTAACTTAGTGAAACTCATTCTGAGATGAATTTCATGAAAGTGAGTTTAAATAAGTTTTCAATGTAAAGTTGGCAGATCTATAGATAATGAAAAGGATGACAAATGGAGTATCCCAATAGCAATATATTGTGATAATAAGAGGAATATGTGAATTTATAGATAGATGAAAATATGAAGGATAAATTAATATATTAAATACAATTTCAATTCATGTAATCAATAAAGAGTTAGAAAAAATATAGAAAGATAAAAATGAATAGTCTAAAAGTTCATAGCAATGTGTTTGAATTATTATTATTATTATTATTATTATTATTATTATTATTATTATTATTATTATTATTATTATTATTATTATTATTATTAAATATTAAATATTTACATATTTAAATTATAAATAATTAAAAAGTTGTTACAATTTTATATAATAAAATAATAATAATAATATGAAATTAAATATAATATTAAATTAATTTTTTTTATTGTATATTATATTATTCTAAGGTTTTTGTTAAATTACTTAGGGAGATGGCCTTAGCCCCCAAAAAAATTACCTTCAAAGTGCCTACAATTTACTAGCAAAACTTGTTTCAGTAAATGAAGAAAAATATTATCATGATAGATAAAAACCAATGTAATATCATAGGTTAATTACTAGAAAGTAACAAATATTTAGTTTTAAATTAACTAATATCCAAATTCTATAGGCATTTTACCTTTCCATCTATACTAGGTCAACATCTATATGGCATCGACTACTTAAAGATCTAAACCATTAGGGACCCAAAAGAATTGCCACTGAAATAAGAAATGAGAACAATATAAGACTAATGCAAGAATCCAAATACAAAGAAAAACCACCATTCACTATCTCAATCAATAAAAAAACCATCCTATGCTTTGTAGAGAAGCCTATTTGTAGAAAGATGAAATGTCAACCAAACCACCTATTCTAAGACCTAGCCTTTCGAGATTGGATCTTGAATAACTCTAGGAGAAACTAATCTAATGTCTTAGTTAGTAGTAGAAATAGATAAATTTTTAAGTCATCCTCTCATTCTTCCACACATGGTTAACTGAAGATGCACAACATAAAAATACATTTGTAATAAAAATAAAACACAAGACAAGCCCATGAAAAATAAAATTACAAAATAGATAATAATATTAATTATATAATGAATAAATGGTATATACAAACCATATTTAATTTCTCATGTCTAACTTTCATCAAATGGTGGCTTGGGAAAAATACACAGTGTTAGAATAAGCCAATAGGTGATCTCTTGGTAGAGTGAGCACACAATAATTCAATTATCTACTATATTACAATAACTTAGTGAAGAGAAATATAAAGGAGTAGGGGGAGTTAACCTAATAGAGAAATCAAAGTTTGAGTAAGTGTAACTCATTGTGGAACTCATAAGATAACTCATAGTGGTACTCAGTTAAACTCCAGATAGAGCTCTATGTGGAACTCACTCTCTCACCCACTTAACCTCTTATCACATATAAGTAAGCTAAATTTATATGTGTATGGATTATCCATTTCATAAGTAAATGGAATAATAAATATCCTACACGAACACCCCTCTTAAGCACATCTTAGGTGAATGGAAAAGAAAATATGGGTCCCGACAATAAGGCCTGATGAGGTACCTACGTATAATGTAACTCTCAACAAGTGGAGTAAAAGGAGAAAACCTAGTGGGAAAAAACTCTACCCTCCCCCAAAAGAGAGATAAAGAAAATAAGTTAGTACTAGAAAACCCAATTCCAATGCCCCCCTTAAGAATATCTTAGTTGTCTAGAAAATTGTGTCCCGACAATGAGGCCTAATGAGATACCCAAGTTCATAGCGATGATCGTAGTATTCTAAAAAATATGAAGCATGTGTGCCTACACAAAGAAGAGAGAGAAAGTATGCATAAAATATCACATGGAAAATGTTTTAGTATGTCCCTCTACAAAAAATGCTATCTCTTCCTTTTAGAAAAAAGAAACCATGAGATATCAAATAGTTGAATTCCCACTCAAGTGGAATGCAGATAGGAATGTAGATTTATATCTCTAAAAAATGCTCAAATATCTCCCTGGTAATGCTCAAATGTACCAAAGTTTGATAAGGTATCACAAGACTAACTATAGAAGATGGCAATGAAGAAGCATATAATGAAGGGAAGAGAAGACCTAGAGAAGAATATAGACATGGAACATTCGCTGAAAGAATGTGTTATGCCTATTTTTCACACCTCCTCAATTTTTATGAAAACTAATAATTTTTCTGTCATAAAGATGACTCTATCATAAAGTTTAAAACTATGTCAGGGACTTAGTTAATTAGTAGTATATTTTGGATGCATATTTTCAATTACGAATTGATGATGATTGGTTGATGAATTCATATTTATATTTATAGTGGTTTCAAAAAGCATAATGGATAAATGAATTATATATATATATATATATATATATATATATATATATATATATATATATATATATATATATATATATATAGATGTATATATATACATGTATATATATATATGTATATATATACATGTATATATATATATACATGTATATATATATAGATGTATATATATATATACATGTATATATATATATACATGTATATATATATATATATATATGTACATGTATATGTATATATATATATGTACATGTATATGTATATATATACACATGTATATGTATATATACAAACATGTATATGTATATATACATATATATATATGTATGTATATATATATGTATATATATACATATACATATATATATATGTATGTATATATATATATATATATATATATACACATACATATATATATATATATACATATATATGTATATGTATATGTATATATATACATATATATATACATACATATATACATATATATATATATATATATATATATATATATATATATATATATCATTGAGAATATTTATGATCAGTTATTCTACTTTTTAGTTCAGAATTAGATCATATTTCACTCTAAATTGGGATACTTTTGCTGGTTAAAATCATGATTATGGTAATTTCCAGATTTGGTTTCCATTTTTAACAATTGGAGTAGTTTGTGATGATTATTTGGTATTCATTGAAAATATGAAGTTAGGTTTGAAAAAATCAAAATGATATTTGAATCAATTATAATGATTTCATTCTTAACCATTTTCCAAATTGTGAGTATAAAGATGGATCAATCATGATTTTATAGTTTAAGGAAATAATACAACTTAGAGTTTAATAAATCAAGTACATCATTAGATTTATAAAAAATTCATTTTGAAAGTCACCTATGATCTTCTTATGGATTCATAATGTAGACACCAAAATCATGTCTGCACCTTGGTCGCCTTTCCCCCTTATCCTAGTCCCCTCCACTTTTAAATTAAATAATCAAATGATTAATTTAGTGGCCCCCTTTCCACCTCACCCATGCCACCTTGGATCCCCTCCTTGGATCCCCCCACCTCTCTCCTAGCCTTTATTGCCCAAATCTCCCCTTTATCCTTCCTCTCGCGTCCATTTATGCCTCCCTCGACCGTTTTACCATGGCCCCTTGACCCGGCAGCATCCAAGAACGGACAGAGGCTAATTTTAGCCTCTGTCCCCATTCTTCTGCCGCCGACGTCGACTACCCTACGGCTGACGTCGGTGATCCTGCCGGCATCGACAGCCTTCAAAACCATTTCCTGCATCCGTTGCAGAACCCCTCACGAACAAAACTTTCTTGATGCTTTTGCATTTGTATTCTCTTCTACTCCCTCTCACATAGCAACCCCCAGCAGCTACAAGTACCTTGCAGAGCAGCTCCAAGCAACAACTCCATTTACAGGTTCTTCAATAGCTCCGACAATAGGTTTCATCATTCTCCAACTAGTAAGCAAGAGGTAAGCACAGTGTTGTTTTCCATTTCATTTCTTATCTTCATTTATCTATTTAGCTAACTACTACCTAGACCTTCCCTGTCTGTCCCTGAGAGGCTAAAAAGCCTTTTTAGACCCCTGCCTCTCATCCATCCCCCTTTTGTGCTTCTGGTTCTCAACCAGTCCCTTTCTCGACAGTCCCCTCTGCCTAACCAGTTCTGCACAAACCCTCAGACTACTCCTCAAACCCCAAACAGTCCCTCTAAATCCCACACAGAGCCTCAGACCCTTAAACGAAGCCTCAGTCCATTCTGCAGACCAAGACTAGCCTGTAACTCATCCCTGATTACTGCCCCAGCCGACCTCTTCCATTTCCCCTACCGACGTCGACAGCCTAACCAACGTCAGCGACCTTCCCTGACTGACATCGGCAATATTACCGACATCGGTGATTGTGCAAAAGCATATTGCTTCTAAATAGGTATGCATTTGTCTTAAGTTCTTTCTTTCTGTCTTTCATCATTTATCACTTTCTATTTTTGATTAGTATTCTATTTTTAACAGTGGACTGGCATCCTCCAAGAAGCCTTTGTGCTTCTAGGACCAAGCCTTCGCTTGGCAGTCCACCCTTTTGTCATCTAACATTTTTTGTGTTTTAGTGTCTTTCCCATTCATGTGTCATCCTCCACAACCAAAGAGGATTTCTCACAACATCTAAATTCTGGTGCACACGTCTACATTCTAGGTACATACAAACCCTCATCCATTTCCTTCTTAGTTTCTCATTTCCCTTTCTTGAATGTGAAAAGCAAATCTAGCGTAGAAACATTCTGGCACGCCTGGTGGGACCTTAGGGTCTCCCTTGGGTTCCTTTCCTTTCTGTTCATATAGGTGCATTAGGTTTCTCCCTTTTCACCTCTTTATTCTCTTCTAAATGACATCATAAGTAGGAATAAAAAGAACATTTCTTTTCTTTTCTTGCACTTCTAGACTAGTCAAAAATCATATCCTTCAAACCCTTTCTCAACTTATTTTTCATTCGAACTTAACATTTCGACTTGGGGCTTAAAACACGTTGCATTGCATTTCTGCTTGCTTGCAATTCTTAGTCCACACTTAGTAATTAATAACCGCATATTGAATTAATCGTAGTCCACTTGATGTTACACAACCAAACCACTTGCACTAAATCAAACGTCAAACTTACCTGAGACAAGGCCCAATTGGGATTTCATCCCCCAGCAGATACCTTACCCGTCCTGGCAATCCTACTTGGATTTCATCACCAAGGGGAAAGCCCACTCTGTTCTCTGGTAGAGTCTAATCTCTAGGGAAAGTATATTTTGGCTAAGTGAGACTAGCTTACCACTGGACTCGTGAAGTGAGGGGAGCTTGCTCCTTAGCACCAGGCCATGTACGGAACCTAACCCAAAATTTTGAGCACCTAAACAAACCTGAAACCATCCATAGACTACCTCTTCTAGGACCCTTCTAACAGCCAACCTCCCCAAACATCACTTTAAGGCATAAGCCACACGAGCTTAATAATTTATTTCTAGGAATTTAACGCTTAGGCTCTACTTGTGTTCTTCATCTTTTCTGTTCTTATCTGCTTGTTTGAGGTAGTGAGGATGTTCTTCTTCCTATTTTTCAAAAACTCTCAAATATTTTGAGTTTTTGGAAAATACAGTCACTGGCATCGATTTTACCACCGACATCAGTAGCCTTTTCTCACCGACATCAGTTATCTGACCGACGTCGGCCATCTTTATCACCAACATCAATTTTTAAACCGACGTCAGTCTCTGCCACAGTCCTTTTTTCTCAAAAATAGCAACCTTAAAACCTACCCCTTTTTCTGCCAAAACCCCATTCTGAGTTTCTGAAATTGAAAAAATGCAGTTTTTAAAACCTGACCTTTCTTGCCTTGAATGGTTCTGACTCGCAGTCAAGCCAAGACTTTAGTCAACCACGCGAGGCATCAACTACTTTCATCTACCCCGTCCATAACCAGTCCTATAATGGAGTTCCACTCAGAGACTGAAAGAACTCCTACTCGCCCAACCCTGCCCCAGACTCCTATTGTTCCAGAAGGGGACCAAGATTTCACACGATTCTTGGACCTCAATGTCAAAGCCTTGCAGTACTATCTCGTGCATAGCCGAATGCGAGACTCCTTAGGCAACCCAATCTATGGGATGCTAACTTCCTTAGTCAAGACAATGATCACATCAATAGCATCTACAATTTAACCTATAGACAATCAAGCCAACACCTTGACCAATAACCCAACCATCTCCTACCTTCAAAATTTAGCCTCTTCTTCTAGACCTTCCTCCATGGGGGTTCCGGTACCCCCTCAACCTCAAACGACTCAACCAAATCCTACACCTTTCCAAAACCTAGTGGTCTCTATCCCCCCTACTCTTGCACCTATCAACACAAGAGTAACTATCTACCCTTCAACAAGTGTGGCCACTCCTCAACCATCTTTGACGGCCCCTATCCAACTTGTGCCTACCAACTCCATAACACAAGTGCCCTTGGCTCCAACTTTTGCCCCAATAACTTGCTACCCGTATGTTGCGTCTACGCAACTGACCACGTCATATGCCCCTCTCAATATCTTTCAAGCGCCTTATAATCTAGGGGGTGCTCCACCCGCCAATCCGTCAGCAGATATCATCAAAATGCTGATGGACAAGATGTCTAGCCTAGAGACCTCCATTTTTGGCTCACGCAATGCTCTCTCATATGAGCAAATTTGCAATGAGCCCATTCAACCTTCTATCCTGATCAGGCCATACCCCAATCAATGGGAGCTTCCTAAATTTTCTCGCTTTCAAAGCAAAGAAGACCCACAACAGCACTTACGAGCATTCAGACATGTCTGTTACCTTATTGCCCATGACGATGCATTACTTTTATGCATGTTTCTTATGTCTCTCTTTGGTGCTACGCTTGACTGGTACAGCTCTCTTGCCAGCCATTCCCTCTTCACATTCACACAGCTGGCCCAGCTCTTTCTTGATCACTTCTCCATCAACATCACCAAGAAGGTCTCAATCACAGACCTCTATTCTATCCACCAATTTGAGGACGAATCCATAGCTGACTTCGTTGTTCATTGGAGAGGCCTCATCAATCAACTCTCATTTTCCTTACCCCAACCTGAACTTATTGAACTTTTCTCCCAAGCCTGTGCCAAACATATTTCTTCCACCTTACGGGTTCAGACCTTCCGCACCTTTGACAAATCCTTCACGATGGCCCACAAACTTGAATTATGTGCCATTGAGGAGAATAAAGTCAAGTTGCAGAGAAAGAATCCCAACTCTAAGACCAATGACTCCTCTTCTTCTAAACCTTCATCATCCAATCCTAAGTCTAAAGCTTCAGCTAACGCTGTGGTCGTTAGACCTTCATCTTCTTGGCCTTCAACCAATCAGCCTGAGCCATCCACATCTCAGAGCGCCACCTGCCAATTCTAGTAGAGATACATACAACGGCAGTATACTCCTCTCAGAGAATCATACGCGTCTGTGATGGAAAAACTTGTTAAATAGGGGGTTCTCAATCTCCCCCAGATCTAACCACCTCCCCAATTTGATCCCTCACGTGCCATCCTTGCGTGGTATAGGGAAAATGACTTTTACAACTACCACCGTGTTAAAGGACATGACACGAAAAACTACAAAACCCTTAAAAACATAATCCAAGACATGCTTGAAAAGGGTGACCTCATCCTAGACAATCCCAATGCACCCCCTAATCAGGGGATCGACATCTTCAAGCAACCATTCCCCAATCATCCACCGACCCAAAACAATGTCCAAACCTTGATTGACAACACTCATGAACACAACATTCAAACAGTCAATACGGTCTTGCCCTTCATCCCCGACCAACCTCAAGAGGTTAGTCCATCTATCAGTCCATCACGTGTGGATGAATCTCTTTCCCCGATTAGTTCTCCGTCAACCTCTCTCATCTTGGAAGACGCCTCAACCTTACCGGCACCACCAGTCTCACCATCCTCGTTCCTGCTGCCTATGGAGGACCCAACCCTTCCTACTCCTTGACCGCAAGTGGAGGGCACCATCATCCCTACCCTTTACCTGCTTGAGGAGCCTCATTCTCCAGTTTCTTCTCCACCCAGGGAAGAACCTGCCTCTCCTTTGTCTCCAACTAAAGACGAATCTATCATGACTTCATCATGCCATGGGTTCGAAACTACTACACCCATCTCATCTTCGGCCCCACAACTGTCAACATCTTCTCAAGGATCCAAACCTCATCCAACATCTTCTCAACCATTTTCCCGACTAGTGGAGAAAATCAAACTTCTCCCTTCAAGGAAAGTGGAGCATCAGGGGTTGTGGGAGCGTCTTAAAGCTCTTCAACATGCCTGTGCCCTCTCGTCTCATGTTGCCAATCCTCCTAAGGCAGAATCCCCCAAGACTCTCAACAAAGACCAGACTCTTGCTTCTAAACCCACATCTACCCCATCTAAACTTATCGAGTCACTTGGCGTTCGCCCTGTTTCTACCCTCACTCAGCCGTAAGTGAAGGTGGACTTAAACCAGACCTTGACCAATAGTAGTCTTCCAACCAAGTTGAAGAAGACTGCCAGACCACAGAAGTGAATGCCTCTTCCCCCGTCACCATTACCCTCCATTTTGGGCCCCCATCCTTCGACCCTCACCAAAATCCTTCCTACTCTGACCTCTAATCAAAACCAATTGCCTCCTTTTCTTCATTTACCTACCTCCAGCCTACCCTCTCCCAAAAAGGTGGTACCTCTCACGAAGAAAGTGCCGTCTCTGCTTGTCACTGCACCATCAACCCAAAAGGTGGTACAGAAACCTCCTCCAACTCTGCCTAAGCAAAAGTCACCGGCATCACACACATCAACTAGCACGAACCCTTTAGTGGTCTCATACTCGTTGATATTTCACCGAATTTTGTAGACTTCTAGCATAACCCTTCCACCCATCAGGCCTTTCCAACCTCTCGAGTCCAAGCCCTCCTGGTTCGACGACATGAAGATTTGCTTATACCATCATACGCCAGGACACGATACTGAGACTTGTTGTGCCCTCAAGGCCATCATTCACTGCTATATGGAGAAGGACACTCTTCTCCTTGAGGACACTCTTGATCGACCCTCGACACCTTCCCATCCAACCTCTTCAACCACATCAACATCTCACCAGCAGGCCATGACCCCTTCTTCGCTTCCTATCTTTGAAATCAATGCTATCCACATAACCACTAGGTCACAAAAGGACAAGGTGAAAGAAAAAGCTGCCATTCCTTGGACCTACCCTTTCATCAAACCACCTCTAGCGTCCAAGCCTAAAATTTCTATCCTTAGCATGTCTCAGCCTTCTCCTTCTTCTTCCAGGCCGATTCATGACTCCATGTTGAAACAGCTTCACCAGATGCTTGTGAAGATGTCCCTTTATGATCTCATCCAAACCTCACCTCAGCATTGTCAAGCCCTCATCTAAGCCTTGTAGGCAGCGGAGGTCCAACCCGAAGACCCCCAACCACTCGCTGCCCTCATCCACTCTTTATCTCCTGTTGCCTCCATCACATTCAATGATTCTGAAATTCCCACATCCAACACGAAAGATCAGGATGCCGCCCTCTTCATCACTACCTATGTTGATCAGACATGCATTAAATGCATTATGATCGATAGAGGTGCCAGCATCAACATTATCTCCACCCATGCCTTTGATCAGTTGGCTCTTCCCAAGAATTGCGTCTCTAAAACTGATGCAATCTTGCACTCCTTTAATGACACCACCGCCACGACCATTGGCACAGTCATCCTTCACATTTGCATTGGTCCACGCACAGTCCTGGAGCTCTTCTATATCATCAAAGGAGAGTTTCAATATAACATGTTGCTGGGCTGACCCTGGATCTGCGCCATGACTTGTGTCCCCTCCACCCTGCACCGTTGTGTGAAATTTGAGTACGACGGGCAAGTCCATACCATTCCCGCTGACCCTTCACCCTTCAAAACTTGTAACACCACCTACCATCCAAATGACGTCCTCATTCCTATCAAGCCATCAACCCCAGCATCGCCTCCATCCGCGAAGGCTTCAACCAGTTTGCAACCAGTGGTCGCCCTCACCCCTCCTCTTCAAGCGACTACCAAAGACCCCTTGGAAGACATCTTCCAGCGACTTTCACTTGGGGAATATTGCTTTCTGACCTTAGACATGTTCCAAACTCCACAAGAGTATGGATGCCTTCACCACAGCCCTAGTTATGACCATCAAATCGGGATGGTCGTGCTTTATGGTCCTCCTCACCTCCGAACCAACCTCATCTATGGGGGGCTCAATCAAGCTCCTACTGATGGCAACCCTCTCTCTTCACCCCAACCATTCACATCAGACTTCTCATTTCTTGGAAACCTCACCTTTGCACACACTTACCTTTACAAGTGTGCATGGAAGCGTTTTGGTTTTGGACGCTATGAGCAGGGCTCCCATCAGCCCATCGAGCCACTCAACGATGACGATGCCAAGAAGCGGTATGGCCTAGGATACCACGACCCCACTCAGGCCTCTGTAGACCTTTTCCCTGAGCCAACCATTGACCAATCCCCTCCAAGCTCACCCATTCCTCCTCCTTCACCTACGGAGTCGGTGGTTTCCATCCCTCCTAACTTTTTCACTGCCTAAATGTCATTCGCTTGGGTCCCCTAAATCTATCAACCAGGTGGACTACCTAGGTCTCTCCTCCTCATCTTCTCTCCATCTCATTTATCTAACCCATTAATCATCCGCACTAGGTGTTAGACATTCTTCCTACCACCAGATGACTGGGGGGAGTTCGACTTTATACTACCTATCATGACCTCGACGAAACATCAAATCACACATCGACCATGACCTCAAACAATCATCAAACTAGACATCAACTAGACATTGACCATGTCTCGACCAAGTATCAATTGACCAAACCTTGACCAATCATCAACCAACCTTTTAATCATGACCAAACACCAATCTTGACCTGACCATCGACCAGTCTCGACCAATCAATGACCATATCAACCAACCACGTATCGACCAGCATGTCACCAATATGGAGCGAAGTAAATGAGGTAATTTTGCCCCTAATTGGCTCAGACCTTTCATCATCATGCACAAGTATGGGTCAGGGACTTATCATCTATCTTCTCTCGACAGACGGCCAGAACCTGAGCCTCTCAATGCCTTGCATCTACAGCCATTCTACTATTAGTCGAGTACTCGTCTACTTAATATTTAACTTGAGCTCGTCCCTTGAGCAATCCCCGTCCTCTTAATCCTCATTCCTTCAACCCTATTTCCCTTAAAAAATCCTCTATAACCCTTTTATGATGTATGGATGCTTTGTCCTAATAAAAGGGAGCCCTTGAACTTCTACAGTCTTGTCCATGACTCCAAATTCTATCAAAAAAATAAAAAAATTGAGATGTGAAAACATATCCAAGGACACCAAATCAAATCAAAAATTAGACTACTCCCTCAAAGGATAGCTATACTATCATTGTTGTAGCTAATAGACTGCTCCCTCGAAGGACAGCTATTCAAAGCCCTTATATATAAAGCAAAAATATAGACCACTCCCTCGAAGGATGGCTATGACTAAATATTGCTACAAACAACACTTTCTTAGAAGCTTCTCGCATCGATCAGCTTCAAAAATGACCACCAAGCAAAATGACATCTCTATGTGGACTTCCCACATTGATCAGTCCGCTCTTTCAAAAAAAGAAAAAATGGGTCATGGACTTGGCTTGTAGTTGTCTCAGGTTCTCCTATAAAAAGGGGCAAGGTTATCCCTACTCTAAAATGGGTTACCCTATCCTCCTCCTATCATAACACCTGCTTAAGGGACTTCGAGCTCACTCTAGTGTCAAAGTGATTCAATTACCATTCTAACACAACCATTGTTAACGATGCCATGCATGAATGGGGCTCTTTGTTCTAACAACCCCTATCTATGATGTCATCCTGGTCCTTGTCAATGAAAGGGCGATTATGCCTTTTGCTTTTTGCTTACATTTTAGTCACATTCGAACTTCATCATTTATCGAACCAACTCAACTCCAATCTCTTTTTAGACCACTCACATAGCCTATTCACACTAATTTTTATGGATACAAATACACATGGAAACTATGGACTACGCAATTTATGTAAAGCATAAAGCAATACTTGTTGAAGCATAAATAGACCTCAATTCATTTTTAGCATACATCCATCACAAATATGGAAAATTGCTAGGGATGAAATACCTCTCAACCAATGTTATAGCATACACCATTTGGAAAAGGCTGTAACATCTTTTTCTCCTCATCATTTCAACACATGACCAAACCAATCATTGACCAATATTGTCACCTCATCTGAACTACATTGGTCTGAGGCCCTAAGACCGAGGCTATGTAGGCAGCACTCAAATGACACGATGTCTTCTAGGGTAACTCAACCACCCTCGTTTGTTCGTCTCTCTAATTGACAAACCTTCTCTTCTTTGACCATGACCTTGACCTCGACCAAGACCAATCAACCACTTCGACCCTCTTCCTCCCTCTTTGGGAGAACTACATTGGCTTGAGGCCCTTAGAACAAGGGCTATGTAGGCAGCACTCAGATCACATGATGTCTTCTGGGGTTAGCTTGGTCATCCTATTTGTTTGTCTCTCAGATGGACAAACCCCTTTTTTTCTTCTTCATCACTCGACCTTGACCTTGACCAGTCTATCGACCACTTTGACCTCCTATCTACCACTTGGACCCCTCGTCTAAACTACATTGGTCTGAGGCCCTAAGATCGAGGCTATGTAGACAGCACTCAGATGACACGACATCTTCTGGGGTTAGCTCGACCACTCTCATTTGTTTGTCTCCCTAATGGACAAACCCTATCCTCCTTTTAACCATGACTAAACCAATCATCGACCAATCTTCTCAACTAGTCTGAACTACATTGGTCTAAGGCCCTAAGACCGGGGCTATATAGGCAACAGTCAGTTGACACGACATTTTTTGGGGTTAGCTCGGCCATCCCATTTATTCATCTCTCAGATGGACAAACCCCTTTTTTTCTTCTTCATCACTCGACCTTGACCTTGACCAAGACTAGTCTATCGACCACTTTGACCACCTATCTACCACTCGGACCCCTCGTCTAAAATACATTAGTCTGAGGCCCTAAGACTGAGGCTATGTAGGTATCACTCAGATGACATGACATTTTTTGGGGTTAGCTCGACCACCTCTGTTTGTTCATCTCTCTGATGGACAAACCTTCCTTTTTTGACCATGACCTTGACCTCGACCAAGACTAATCCATAACTTTGACTCTTCCTCCCTTTTGGGAGAACTACATTGGCCTGAGGCCCTTGGGACAAGGGCTATGTAGGTAGCACTCAGTTGACATGGGGTCTTTTGGGGTTAGCTCGGCCATCCTCTTCGTCACTTTTTCCCATCTAATTCTTCTGTCACCTATCAATCACAACACAACTAATCACATATTCTCATAATCATTAGCATAATTATTTTCATTATGTCCATCATTAAACAATCACATCATATAATCTAAATCATGAAATTCAAACATCCATATCAATATCATTAACCATAGCATCATCACATTCATCATCACATAAGCATCATAATCATCAATCACAATATCAGCATCATCCATCAAATCACAATGCAATAACAATCAACACATCCATACTAACATTTTTTCCACAACTCATGTCCATAATCAAAGTCATCTCATCATATATATATCTCAAAAAAAGTTTTATACAAAAAGACACAATCTGTGTCTGTCTCTCTCTCATATCATACATCTCGCATCATCGGCATGCAGGATGGTATATACATCATGTCAAAAATCTGCCCTCAAGGCTGTGGCTGTGGTGGTGGTTGCGGTGGCTGAGAAGATGTTGTATCCTCTCCCCCCTCTGATCTGTGTTGTCTGCATGAATCGGTAGCAGTCGCCCATAACATAGACCGCTACCGGCTCAACTCCACCCTCATATCTGAGTATCACTGTATCTTAGGAAAACCCCCAATAGCTCTCTCATAATATGCGATCTCGTCCAATGCATTATTGTATCTAACTATAGATACAGTCTGTGGTGGACCCATCTGACCTGCTACCGTGCCCTTCATTGACCCCTATGGCTGTGAAAATGTCAGCTGCACTGATGCCGATGGTCCTGCCCCTTGTGAAAATGTTAGCTGCTGAGCCGGCTGTTGTAGTGGGCCCTGCCCCCCAAAAGCTTGTCTTTCCGCTGCCTGTGCCTGGGCTATGGCCAGCTGTCCCTGTAATACCATGACCTGCCCTGTCAACCCCGCCAGCTCCCCCTGTAATCTTGTGACTTGGCTCTCCAAAATGGTCACTCATCCTCGTGCTGCATCCCTCTCTTAGATGGCAGCATCTCTCTCCTATCTGGCAACGTCCCTCTCTTACCTCGCCATATCCCTATCCCTAATCACTGATTGCATGTCCAGCTATGGTCCCACCTATATCCCTGCATACTACCCTGACCACCATGCCGTGCAGGCCTCTGTACAACCTGGGTCAACCACCCCAGGTCCTGCCAGCAACTCCTCAAAATTTGGCCCCTCTGTCTCCTCCAGTAATGGGAGTGGCACCTTAATGTCATCTTGCCTATACTGTGGGAAGGTAGGCGGCACATCCTATAGCAGCCTGTATTGGCACCGCACTCTCTCTATAGGTATCCTCTCAAGCTTGCCTGCCCCAGACCCATCTAAAACTTTACATCTTGACAAGCTGCTCCCCCTGGTCTCTGAAAACTAGATATACTAGGTATGGTCTCCAGATGATATCCACTGGGATCAGTGCCTCTAGCGGCCCTCAGTAGTAGTCGATGTCCCTAACTACTCTGTCCATCCACGTCTGTGCCATGACCTCTCTCCATCACTTGAATCTGACTCTGAAGCTGGCCTGAATAGCTACTAGGAGGCCAAGAGGTCGTGTGACCATGATGTGCTCGTAAGCCCAGCAGTGTAGGAGGTGGCTGATGCATAGACTGTATCACTGCCACCAACTGATCCCCCATATCTCCCTGTAGACCTGGGCCATATCCCTATCCCTGATCACCGCTTGCATGCCTAGTTGTCCCTAGGGCCGAATGGGGTGAGCCCTAAATTTAGGGCTTCCCCATTTTGCCTCCCCCAACCCTCTTAGACCCTCCTAAATCACTCCTAATCTATCGTAGACCCTCTACCCACCTTCCTAGCTACCCTCCCCCCTCAATTTCTACCTAAATCAACTAAAAATTAAAAAAATCAAATCAAACAAAAAATAGTCAAAATAGGGTTCAGGGCCCTCCTACCTCATCCCAGCATCGCCGGCATGGTGGCATAATGGGTGCCACTGGTGGTGGACCTCCCGCGGGTCCTCTACTACCTTCTTCCATCTCTTCTCTGCCAAAGTCTCTCCAAGTTTTTTCTGACCTGCACACGCTTTTACAGCATCCAACCCGCTCTCTCTCTGCCACCTAACACTACTAATCCACTCACTCTAAGTCACTTTCACTCACTAAAATCCAGAGCTCCTTTTTTGACTTTAGCAACAATATCAAATGACTTTTGGTGGGCCACCAATCTGGTTTTGTCAAATTTGGCGGGCCGCCGATGTCGGCATCGACGTGCCCTAGGTCATCGACGGCCTACCACCTTCTTTTCATCCCCTAGCCCTGGCACTCAAGCCCCCAATTAGTCCATTTTCCAAACTAGGTGCTCTTAGCCCCCTAGGGCACCCTTGCGACCACTTTTGCCTCTGTCTGTCTCGATTGCTAGACCATTGGAGATCATGCCTATCTCCCTTGACCATGACCACTTCTAAGACAACTTTGCCTTGGTTGTTTTTACATGTATGATATCTCACGACTAGTTAGCCAATTGTTCACAGACCACATTTTGACCCTCACAAGTATAGGATCGCAAGCCGGTTGATCCCTACTACTTGTGGCATTTTTGTGTTTTTGGAAGCACTTCCTGAGCCTGGGATACCTAGAACATGATGACCATTGGAGCTTCAACTTAGATTGAATAACTCAATCAGCTACGACCAAATGCTGGGGCCCAATTATTTCAATTTTGGCACTCCTAGACCCTTGACCTATGACAATTTGACCCGACCATCTCATGAAGTGGTATACACGCAATCATGACTATTGCAGCATTCTCACTCGTTCCTCACCCTCTCCATCCATCTCTCTATCAAATCGACACTTAATCTCAAGTTCCCTTCCCTCGACTCTCACTTTGAGGGGGGAACACCTCATCCCACACTTGGGGCAACCCACTCCTATTTTTGTCTTGCAGTTCATCAATAACAACCAACAAGACAAAAAGGGGCAAATGTAGACACCAAAATTGTGTCTGCACCTTGGTCGCCTTTCCCCCTTATCCTAGTCCCCTCCACTTTTAAATTAAATAATCAAATAATTAATTTAGTGGCCCCCTTTCCACCTCACCCATGCCACCTTGGATCCCCTCCTTGGATCCCCCCACCTCTCTCCTAGCCTTGATTGCCCAAATCTCCCCTTTATCCTTCCTCCCACGTCTATTTATGCCTCCCTCGACCGTTTTCCAACCGCCCCTTGACTTGGCAGCATGCAAGAACGGACAGAGGCTAATTTTAGCCTCTGTCCCCATTCTTTTACCGCCGACGTCGATGATCCTGCCGGCGTCGACAGCCTTCAAAACCATTTCCTACATCTGTTGTAGAACCCCCCACAAATAGAACTCTCTTGACGCTTTTGCATTCTTATTCTCTTCTCCTCCCTCTCGCACAGCAACCCCTAGTAGCTACAGGTACCTTGCAGAGTAGCTCCAAGCAATAGCTCCATTTGCAAGTTTTTCAACAGCTCTGACAACAGGTTTTTTCATTCTCCAACCAGTAAGCAAGAGGTAAGCACAGTGTTGTTTTCTATTTCATTTCTTATTTGCATTTATCTATTTAGCTAACTACTACCTAGACCTTCCCTGTCTGTCCCTAAGAGGCTGAAAAGCCTTCTCAGACCCCTGCCTCTCATCCATCCCCCTTTTGTGCTTCTGGTTCTCAACCAGTCACTTTCCCAACAATCCCCTCTACCCAACCAGTTCTGCACAAACACTTAGACTACTCCTCAAACCCCAAACAATCCCTCTGAATCCCACACAGAGCCTCAAACCCTCAGACGAAGCCTCAATCCATTTTTTAGACCAAGACCAGCCTGTAACTCGTCCCTGACTACTGCCCCGGTTGACCTCATCCATTTCCCCTATCGACATCCGTAGCCTAACCGACGTCTGTGACCTTCCCTGACCGACGCCAGCAATATCACTGACATCGGTGACTGTGCAAAGGCAGATTGCTTCTAAATAGGTACACATTTGTCTTAAGTTATTTCTTTCTATCTTTCATCATTTATCACTTTTTGTTTTTGATCAACATTCTATTTTTAATAGTGGACTGGCATCCTCCAAGAAGCCTTTGCGCGTCTAGGACCAAGCCTTCGCTTGGCAGTCCACCCTTTTGTCATCTAACATTTTTCGTGTTTTAGTGTCTTTCCCTTTCAGGTGTCACCCTCCACAACCAAAGAGGAGTTCTCACAACGTCTAAATTCTGGTGCACACGTCTACAATCCAGATATGTACAAACCCTCGTCCATTTCCTTCTTAGTTTCTCATTTCCCTTTCTTGAATGTGAAAATCAAATCTAGCGTAGAAACACATAAAATCAATTGATATCTCACATACATTCACTTGTGGTATAGATAAATTTTAAGTTACTAGTATGATTCAAGTTGGTTTGATACTTGAGCAATTATTATTAATGATATAAAGGGATCTTAAAATTCTAAGTTATCAATTCTAAATCCTATTTGACTAAGGTTCCTATTTAGAACATTTAATAAGCCTACTATCTAAAGGTAATATGGCTTTATGTTTTCATAAACATCCTATCCTAAGGTTATTTATCCTAAGTTTTGAAATTATACTAATGAACCTATCGTAGCATAATGACTTTCAATGATAGGCTATGGTATTTTCAAGGGCATAAAGATTTATTTCAAGGATTATAACTCAAGTATATGTTTTGAAACATAAGTTTTGAAAGGCATAAGGTTGACGTGGTTATCATGTTTTATAATCAATTTGATGTGGTATGTTGATGTGGCATTCAAATCAACAGTCTATTTGATAAGACATCAAGGCACATTGAGCTGGCAAGAGTTAATGCAAATACATACTTGAGGATACTTTGAGATCATGTTAGGATTTTAGTAGTTTTAGAATTTATGATGAAGTTTACACCCTTGATTCATGAAAATTGGTAAGAGGTTTAGTATGAAAATTAGTGATTACTAAGTTTGATGACTTACTAATCAATTTCACATAACTGCTAAATTCATCCTCTATTTAGGCGAGCCAATGAAAAGTAGACACATACACTAGGCAGTTATGGTAGAGGGTGGTAATTACAAATAAGTTATTTTCTTGGTCTTGGTCATTGCACAAAGCTTGTTTGCATAAGCAAAGTTTTGGCAATTTAGATTTTGAGTTATAGAGAAGAATTTTGAGTAGAAAATTGTAAAGAAACACGACCAGGTATATCTTGAATAGTTTTAAGAAAAGTTTCATGGCTATGTTAAATTTTTTTTGTTACATGGAATAAATATGGAAGTTATTTTGCATGTCAATAAGATTTGAGGAAGCTATGGGTTTGAACTTGTGCATGAATAATTTGAGTGTTAAATAATACTACAGTCTAGAATACCACTTTCATGCATAAATATTAGTAAAAACTAGTTTTGGTTTTTGATATATCTTTGGTCATGGATAAAATATAGAGTTGATTTAGGTTTGATAAGGATATTTGATATAGATATTTCTTGTTTTGAGATATTCATCCAATTCTAGTTTTTGTGGAAAAATTGTAGTGTTAGTTTGAATATTTTGTCTACTATTTTAGATTTTGTTTAGACTTCAGGTTTTATAAAAATAAACTATGTATGTTTCTTTTCATGAATTTTATGAGTCTAAGCATAATAGGATAATGGTGCATGCATATTGGTTGCATTTTCAAAAGAAACATTTACATGCATGTTATGGAAATAAATCCTATCAATTTTGAAAAGGAAGGTTTTTTCATCTTTGTGCTTAAATTTTGGGTTCAGTGGGTCTGTTATTTTTATATTATGTGATGTTTCAGTTTTCAAAACCATATTTTTTTGTATGTAGGGTTTGTTAAGGTTTTGAAATCTTGGCATATTTGAAAGTCGTTTTGAGTTTTATTTCAAACATGGGAAATAAATTAACAACATAAAATAATATATTTATTCCTTGGTCTCCAAAAAGTGATTTAAAATATATTTTTAACATAAAAAGTTGTGTTCAAAATCTGTGAAGTTGAATGGATGATTTGGTTTTGAAACATTTTAGTTGAGGAGTGGAGACCTATTAATCCATATTAAGGGTTTTGACATAAGTCTAGAATATCCATGGAGATATTTTATGGATAGTTGTTAATTGTGTCTTTGAAATATTGATTTCTATTTTGCTGACAAAGTGTTTGATAACTATGGTTGGCCATGATAGAGAGGTTATGCTTGAAAATAGTTTGAGTGTATAAAAGCCACTACATTTTGGTATTGTGAGGATATAATTTTCAGTCTCAGTTTCAAATTTTCTTTGACATAATTCTAATTATGAAGAATAATGTGTTGATTTATGAAAATAATGAAAGTATTTCTAGTTTTACACCTCAGTCTTGAAGTTTTTGGATTTATCTTGAAGTTTGATATTAAAATAATAACACTTTGAACGCTGAACTAGGTGAAAGAAGTTTGGTCTATGGTGTTGAAACTCTCTTTTTAAAAGGCTCCTGTAGAAAATATATATATAATATATAAAAGAGGATGTTTACATAGTGAAATAGTGATTAAAAAAATGTTAATAAGATATTTTTTGAGGGTTTCATTTTAAAGATTGTAGACAACATGCTATATCTCAAAATTTCATACAGTTCATTTTTTATTTGAAATATGGCTTGTGGAAAAGATATATGATTTATGAGAGATACTTTCGTGAATAAAATTTGTGAAATCTAGTTTTCAATTTTTAGATCGACTCAGTTTTTTTTCTAGATGGCTTGTATATAGTAAGTAGGAGAACATGAGTTTTGACCAAAAAATTATGAAAATAAAATTATGAATATATAATTTTATTTTAATATTTTAGATAAATTTAAGAGATATTTTTGATGAGATCATATAGAATTTTTAATGATGAATGATTATATTAGAATAAATATATGGTATAGTCAAATCTAGTTCAAGTTTTTATGGATATGTGACTGCGTGTTTGAGTGGTGAAGTTTTGAAAAGTATAGAAAACTTTAATTTTTTGATATATATGTGCTTAAGTTAATTTTTGGAAATATGCTTTATGGTTAATATTAATAAGGATTTCATAACTTTGACTTATCTATTTATTTATTTATTGATATATGCATTCTTTTTATTATTAATTGATAAGGGTCCCCACCCATTAAGAGAGTACCCAGTCTATAATCAAATACTTGATCTATTAAGACTTTTAAGTCTTAATGAAATCTTACCTTAACTAATAACTGTTTATAATTAATTGACTTATAAAAGTCAATTAGTTAATTTAAACTAATAACTAACTAAGGTTAGTTATAACTTATTTTTCAACTAAGTTTGAAGGATAAAAAAGATATCAAGGATTCATTTGAAGAGGAGGAACAACATAGATATTGAAGACTTATACATTGTGAAGTCAATCGTTTATCTCTCTCTTCTATGCAAATTCTCTGAGATAACATGACTTTTGAGGATAGACCAATTGTACTTTCTTTGAAGATTGAGTATACTACTTAGATAATGCAAGTATATCCAATTTTATATTATCATTTATAACTAATTATCTAAAGACTATCAAGTTTAATATCTTTTGATAATTACAACTTGAAATTCTATGTGCAGAATATGAGTATTTAACATGAATAATGATGAAAAAATCACTTTCTATGACATATTGTTGATCTAATTGATTGTAAAAATTATATTTGAAGATATTTTATATGAATAATGTTGATTTATCAAATAAAATTTATCTGATTTGCTAAGATGACTCTTATTTATTAAGACTTGTAATTTTTCTATTTTATAATGTATTTTATTTATTGGAGTTTGATTTCTAATTTAGTTTTCATTAACATTAGTTTACTTTATTCAATAATTTCTGTATATTTTTTATTCCTTTCTTTAGTTAGTGTTAGTTTTAGTTTAGATTAGATTTCTTATTTTTAGTTTTCTTAATTAGTTTATTGTTTAGTTTCTTAGTAGACATATATTGTTATTTTTATCATCTCTTTAGGTTTATTGATTTATATTGATCTTTTATGCTTTCTTTTTTATTATCTTTGATGATAATTTTTGATCACAGATATAAGATATATTTTTCATGTTGTTTTGTTCAACTTAAAAAATATTTTAAAGCTTGATTTAGATTTATTATTGAGCATAAAAATCCCTAGAAATTTAAAAGACACCTTTACACACCTTATGCCTGATTTTCAACCATAAGTCCCTTATGATTAAATTGGTATGATACTATCTTGACCTTCATGATAGGTGAATAGGTTTATTTTTTGGCATGACATTTTTTACCATCAATAGAATGTCCATGGGAAGAGGAGAGAGAGGCTAAAAAACTATTGAATATGAAGACTGGTGTGCAAATGATGCACTAAAATGTGTAAGATGAATATTCATAGGAACATATGAGTCATCAATACTCTCAATTCATATACTCTCACTAAAATCAGTAAAGTCCTCTAAAATTCAAGTTTGTGGAGGCTCTGGAAGAGAAACAATCTACACAAGAATGAATGTAAAATCTACAATGAGACAACTAAGGTTTGGTATAATCTCATCCTATAGAGGGGGATCAACAAAAATAAAAACACTATCCACCATATATTTATCATCACAAGAAATAAAAGAAAGAGGAGAGAGTGGAAAAGTCTCAAAATAGATAATAATAAGTGGATGAGGAGGTGTGACAAATCATAGTAGGATCCCCAAAAAGACTTTGATTAGTGCTGCAAATAATGGAGGGACACTCTATGTGTTTTACATAGAAATGAAGATTCATGGAAACATGTAGTAGTAGAGTGGAAAAAACCTTGTCACAAGTATTATCCCACTTATCAAACTCAACAAGATCAGTCGGTGTAGGAATTTGTTCATATAGAAATGGAATACGATTCTTTTATGTGAACAAGTATTCCATGTAAGCACACCGCAAAGCATAATTAGCCTTTATGAGAAGGATCACTAGAGATGAAATAACTCTCTTTGTCTAAATTCTCTCAAATTGGGTCAACATGATTGAGACAAAACACCAAAGAACTCAAAAATTATACAAAATACTCTATAATGAACCCCTAAAGCATGCTCATGAATGGGATGTTAGGTACAGTAAAAAATGTGTCCAAGTGATCAATTAGTGATAAAGTAAGAGGAAAAAATTGTTCACACTCTAGAGATGGACTTTAGACTGGGATGAAAATGAGTCCATAAAGATGAGAGTAATCAGTACATGAATTACACTACAGAAAGTATTAGTGCCCATAAAGCAAGTAACCTCCTTGAATATGGTACTTTATAAATTTAGTGTATTTTACAAAAAAAAGTAGACCAATGGAAAGAGAATGAAAAAACATTGACTTTTGGAAAATGTGGCACTCAATTCTGAGTTGCCAATCAAAAGTCATAGAAAAATATATATTTTTTATTAATGGCCTATTTAATTAAATTGCACTTAAAAGTTTAAAAATTATGTCCAAACAATGAGTAAAATATCCTTCCAAATATGCATTAGAACTAGCACAAAATGATAGACCTCTTCATTCATATGTCATAAATACCCATTCTTCTTGCCCTTATGTGTACTAAAATGAAAAAAAACTCACTTAAGGTAAAATAAAACAACCACTTAAAAAATAATAATGAAAAAATAACTAATTTTAAATTATTTTAAAGGAATAATTATCAAAAATTGATTAGGGTACAATTAAGTTTTCATTTTCTTGGCTATTTGAAAAAAGAGGAGGATAATTAATTAGGTGCCACCAAGGTGCATGCTCAGGTCTACACTATTTTTAGGTTGATTCCTCCAAGCTATCAATAAATGAATTTCTTTGTATGCATGGATTGGAGATAAAAAGAATGGAAAGTAGTTGGGAATGTTGGATGAAAAACTAGATCTGGTAGCTAGTCACTTAAACCCAAAATACAATAGTTATGATATCACTGATAAAAGGAGCCTTGGTCAAAATCACCAAGTCTACAGTCAATGGGGTCACCATCTAATATTGCATTATCATTGTCAACCAAATGTTTGATTATAAATATCATATGGAGGGAATGGATGGGGTGTACATGATGTGGAACATGTGGTCAAGATCGAAGGTGGAATCCAACAAGTGCATAGTGCCTTTATCCACAGTCTACACCTTAATATGACTCATGCCTAATTTTGTTGTTTTTACCTATAACCCTCTATATTTTAAATCATGCCTCTGCATTCTAAACCCTTATAACCACATCGATTACAACTTTCTATATCCACCAAGATCTAGAATTTCACCTTATAAGACCATCATAAATCTAGATAGTAGAAGTTCAACTTCCTCTCAGCTAATCTCAGGTCCACATAATGGATCTCTTAAGCCTTGTTGGAGATGCCAAGATGGATGGTGATGGTTGTAACAACTACAATGGTGGTGAACATGGATTTTAAACTATAAATAGGGGCCATGGGTGGCATTTTCATTCTAAAAACCATGGTTTATTGTAATTAGATAGAACAACCATAAGGAGGGAATGACTTAACAGGTGGAGAGACCAGATAGAAACTAGAAGACCACATGGGGATCAGATTAAATACCAAATGGCTTAGCAGAGACACCTTCTCACCTATAAAATTTGAATACCCCCTCCAATTAAAAATTCCCAATAATATTTATATAAAACATAACAAAACTAAAATAAAATTGAAAGGTAAGGTTCAAATTTCATGACAAAAAATAAAAAAGGGTTTATTTAATCTATCATTACCAAGTTTTATTATAATTCATTATTTACATGGAATAAAGGGATGGAAACCATGTGCTAAACTCATGATTTTAAAGGCTAAGAATTGACACAGCGCAAAACTTCTGTAACCACTAAGAGACAAGGTAATATTGATTTTGACCACTAATTCCTTCTATGTTTTGATATGTATATAGGTGTAAAATATAAATATAATAATGTTAAATATGTAGAATAATTAATTATTTTGATTTTGAAAAATAGTTAAATATATAAAATTGATATTTTGGGAAACAATTAAGAAGAAATATATTTAACTTGAATGTTTATCTCTTTTAATTGTTATGATTATTTAAATATTAAAATCAAAATAATAGATTAATGTGAGGGCTCAATATAGGAATTGGGTACATAAAGAAAATTTGAATAGGTTTGTTATAAGTGGATGATAATGTATTTTTCTCCAGTCTATTGACTATGGACTTGTCTTTTCTGATTATGACATGTGGTAGATAAGAAAAGATAGAGAAAAAAAGAATTTGAATATGAAAGAGTAGAAGGAGAAGTGAGAGATTTTTTAATACAAGAATATAGTTAGAAAATATCAACATAATCATTTTGATTCCATTTACCACATACTTGTTTAGGTTTCCTTTGCATCCAAAATAATTATTGTAGCTGTTGTTCCTGTAGATGCTGATAAGTATGATATATCATCCTTAAGGGTTTTTCTTACAAAAATCAATATTTGTCTTCTCTTACCTTTGAAACCCTTAGGACATTTTGAGAGATTTAAAACCCATAATAAAAAGAGAGGATTATAATAGGATTATATAAACTCAATAACCCCCTTTATGTTTTTAAATATTATCTATGTATCCAATAATCAAAGGAGGCAAATCAATCCCACATAGTTATCCCACCTAGAGTGAATGTGAAATTGTTTTATTTTGAGTATATGTATGAAAATAAAATATGGATTTGGCACTTGAAAATGATATCTCTTGAACTAAATTAGAGAGTGCTTGACTTGGCTTATGGCTTCTCATTATGAATGATATAAAATTTGGGAAGCATAGAGTATATTTTATCAATGTTCATAAGTATATATGTTTGCTTCAAGTGAATAAAAAGTGTGGAAAATGAATGAATCTTGTCGAGTATTTATAAAAAAATATTTTGATAATTTCATTATACAACCTTATAAAATGTGTGGGAAAACACAAAATATTAATTTAAAATTGGGAAACTATCTGACATTTGGAGCAGGATGCAGTAGACCTCAGTGGATAGGGGCACAATGCAATATTGTTTTCTTAGATCAAAATTATGTAGATATATCAAGGACTAGTGTTTAGATTTAGAGACAATATGATTATATTTTAAGATAACATAATATTTTGGCATTGAAAATTGATGTGTAATGATAAGGGAAAATAATGCCCTTTGATCCCATATGTGTGTGTGTGTGTGTGTGTGTGGGATCAAAGGGCATTATTTTCCCTTATATATATATATATATATATATATATATATATATATATATATATATATATATATATATATAACTTAGATGAATGGTGAATAAGAGTCATGTATATGAGCATAAGTCACATGGTTATGAATATGGCAATAATTAGCATTGTCAAGTATTTGTATCCAAATTTATGTTTCTACATTACCCCTACACACATATATTATAGTGATAAAATTTCTAGAGTAAAGGAGGAAGAGTTAATATTGAGTGTGTAAAATGCACTTTATCTTTGAGTAGATACTTAAATTATACAGGGCATTTTAATTTGGCAAACCCTACAAAAATTCATGAAATAGTTAGTTTTTTAATTCTATATGAGCATAAGTCACATGGTTATGAATATGGAAATAATAAGCATTGTCAAGTATTTGTATCCAAATTTATGTTTATACATTACCCCTACACACATATATTATAGTAATAAAATTACTAGAGTAAAGGAGGAAGAGTTAATATTGAGTGTGTAAAATACACTTTATCTTTGAGTAGATACTTAAATTATACAGGGCATTTTAATTTGGCAAACCCTACAAAAATTCATGAAATAGTTAGTTTTTTCATTCTAAATTTGAAAATTCTTGAAGTTTTTAAATTGAAATTTTGAAAAAAAGAGAAAAAGGAGGATTCCACATTTATATAGTTGAAACCAAATTTACTTAGAACCTATGACTGATAATGAATAAACATGGCACCTTACTAAAGCATTTATATAATGTATTTTCTTATGTTAAAGTGTTTTTTAAGAGTTGTGAGTGATCAAACCTCAATTTTTTTATATATAACTAATAAACACAATGAGTTGGAAAATTTCATTTTTCAAAATCTCAAGAATGAGGAATAGTATTTAATGTACTAACCCTAAAAAGGGTGGAACCATAATAGGTTCAATAGAAGTGATGACAAGGCCATTGAGTGTCGCTAGAATCGAACTTACTTCACCCACACAAAATAGGAATCATGCCACTACAAATGGATCTATTTTATAGACATTTATGATTGAAATGGAATGCATGTTATTCATGCCCCAATCATGACCACATTTCCCATGTAATTTTCTTTGGAATGAATATTATGCCTTTGAATTTTCATATTTTTTTGTTTTAAACTTTGATACTTGAAAATATTAATTTTTTCATCTTTCAATAGGCATGAACATTAATTAGTATTATCATACCTATGAATATGTGACAACTATATAGAATTATATGAATATATTTTCTCAATTATAACTTTGTTTAAACATGCCCATGCATATGTATTGAAGTATGTATGATTGTGTAGTTTGAGTTTTTGAAAAGTGAGTACATATGCATGCCATATTCCCACAAAATATGTATTGATGTGCTAATATATGGGTGGATGCACAAACTTGAGGGACAGAAAAGGTGACACAATAAAAAACATAACTTTTTATGTAAAGGGTGTATGCCCTTTTTAAAAAAACAATGCAAATATCATAAAGGTTGGTCTTGATACTAAAGGGTGTACTCCATTTACAAAAAAAATACACATGAATAAAAAAATAGATCAAAGTACAAACAAAAAAAATAAAACATAAAATAAAATATAGGTTGAAGAGCATATGACTTTTGGAGTGTAAAAGGTGTATGCCCTTTGGAGTGAAAAAGGTGTGTGCCCTTTTGAATACAAAGGATGTATGCCATTTAGAGTGTAAAGGTCATATGACATTTAGAGTAAAAAGGGCATATGCCTTTTATAGTCTAAAGGGCTAACACCCTTTAGCTTGTATTTTTTTGTGTGTTGTTTTTTTGTTTATGTGTGCACTTTAAGTTTTTTTTTAAAAAATAATTTATTGTGTGCAACGATATATTGAATAAAATAAATTTAATAAATATAAAATTTTATATTCTTATACATTAAATTTGTTTTGCTAAACATAAAAAATTAGGGCCACTTTGCATCTTTTGAGATTGATTACAAAGCTGTAGGAGTTACCATTTGGAAGTTAATTTTTCCAAATCTATTTTGGTCAATACTTAGTTTTTAGAATTTAATTATCAGAAGAAAAAATGATAAATAAAGTTTTGAATCATGTTACATATGTAATATATCTATACCATTGAGGATTGCATGCCTAATTTACCTACTTGAGTATTCCTTACCTAATTTAGCTACTTGAGTATGCCCTACCTACTTGAATAACTGAGCCATATATTTATCTCTACTATTCCTTTTTGGTGTCAAAGTAAGTGCTCCAGTTACTCAACTTGGTTTACTTCAAGGTATTGTATAAACTTTCTTGCAATTAGGTCTCTTCCTAACCATAAGTTATCTCTTAGTATATCATAAAAGGTCTTTTGATTATTGGCCTTGAAAGATAATTGACCTTATTATTTAGTATTATCTATTGAATTCTTAGCCTCTATATTTATATCAAAAAACACATTCAATGACTTAAAATAGGGTTCTCAGTCCTAAGACATTAATCTACCTTAAGAAAAAACCCCCTTTTATACTCCTAAAGCACTCAATTGTACATATCCACTTATTTGAAAAAGAATATGAGATTTTAAAAATTTATTTAAATAAAGATTCTTAGTGCATGGAGAAATTCAACTCAAAACACAAATGACAAAAACTCTACCCTTTATAGGCATATTAGGCCAAATTCTACCTCTTAAGGAATTGATTCAAAGAGGTCTACAACTACCTTGTTTTTTGGACTCATTCAGTTAAAAAACTTAATGAAAATCTAAATATAATGATACAAGACTCATTTGTGTCTTTACACAAGCTAAAAATACCAATTAGATCAATAAAGTGCTAAAAAAGTTGACTTAGTCTTAAGAACTATTATAGTATTGTATATAAGCTTGTTTGGTCTGGAAAAGGTGTTCCTAATCTAATATCATCAAAGGATTATTATATAGATTTATTAGTATATTTTGAGACTATATATAAGGATGAAAAATCAATTTATTTTATTGGTTTCTTAATAATTTGACTTCAATGGTAAGTCTGTTCTTTAGGTTCGGATGGCCTAATTAGCCTATGTGGAAGGATATTGCCCTAGATTAACTACAAAATGATTTTAATTACTTTAACTAAGTATTATAAAATAATTACACAATAACACTAGACCTTCATAATAGGTTTATTCTTAATCAACAAAGTAAAACACTTGAAGTTTCTCTTGGCTAAGCTTTCTAATGACTATCTAAAGTTAGATCAAAACATAGTCCTTTGAAATTATACCTATTTTAATACCTTATAAACATTCTATAGTAACTTACCTATGAGTTTGAGGAGATTACACCAGTTTAGATGCAAGTTATTGTTCTTTTTGTATTAAAAACACTGTTCTAGGGTTTGACTATGCACATAGAGCTCGATAGCTTCAAATTGAGTTTTCATATAACTTAAAGATTATTTTCAAAAACTAAAACTTGTAATAGAGTCTTGTCTACCTCCTTTAACTTATCCAATATTATAAGCAAACTTGTACAAACTTTTAAAATTTAATACAAGAGATTGAAAGTGACTATAGATACATAAAAAATAGGGCTTATAAGTTTTTAATGACATAAACCTTAGATCAAGTAAAAATTATCTTAAAATGAAGTTATATTTTACTCACACATGGAATAAATTTTTTAATAAAATAAATTAAGTAACAACACACCTTTTATTCACAAGAAAATGATTCTTTTAACTACATAAACCCCTATTCTATATTGGTAGACTATCAACTCTGCTTGTATTCATGAAGTTATTCACTTTTTAAGCTTTTTATGAACTTTAATTCCTTATTTTATTTAGGTTCAAATTCGATCAAGATGTTGGATTTGTACTATACTTGGATTTTTCTATCTTTGCCTTGGAATCTTTCTAAGGACCTTGCTGTCAACTTAGAAAATGGACTTTAATTAATGGATCTATCAATATGCATAAATGAATAACATGTAGCATAAAACCTATAATATATATATGGTAATAATATAGTCATTCATACATTACATCTGCCACATATATAATACTACATGTAGGTATGCATTCACTCATACATGACATCTTCTTGTGGTCATGATATAGTCACTCATACTAGACAAAAAACAACTAATCATCCTAGTAAACTCAATTTACACCTAAACCATTAACCCTAACCCATAAATCCTAAACCCTAAACACTAAGCCTTAAACCCTTAACATTAAAACCTAAATTTTAAACCCCAAACCCTAAGCCATAAATCTTGAACCATGAACAATAAATAATATACATAAACCCTAAAATAAAATCCCTAAATGATGAAACCTTAACCCTAATACATTATCCATAAGCCCAAAATAATAATCCATAAACCCTATACCCTAAATATAGAACCTTAAAACATTAAAAATTATACTTTATACCATAGACCCTAAAACTTAAATCATAAGCCCTTAACCCTAAAGCCCAAACCAAAAACCTACAATCACAAATCCTAGACACTAAACCATAAATCATTAACCTTATACCCTCAATTTTCAACACTAAACCCTAAAAAAATAAAAATCATGAACCTTGAACCTTGAAAACTAAACTCCAAACCCAAACCCTAAATCCAAAACCCTAAATCCTTACCCCTAAACCTTTAACCCTAAACCTTAATCCTAATACCCTATGCACTAAACCCTAAAATCTGAAACTTAAACCCTAAAATAAAAACCCATAACCATAAAACCATAAACTCAAAACCATAAACCCTAAATCTTAAACCACTAAACTCTAAACCTTAAAACCTAAATGTTGGAACCCAAACAACCAACCCCAAACATTGAAATATAAACCTTGAAATCTAAAACCTTCATGCCAAACCCTAAAAAATAAACCCTAAACCATGATAACTAAACCCTAAACCCTTAATCCTAAACCTTAAAAGGTAAATCCCAAATCCTAAACTCTAAGCATCAATCAATCAAACCCTAAACACTAAAACATGATACCAAACCCAAAAGCTTAAATCATAATATGTAAACCCTAAACCCTAAATAATAAAGCCTAAATTAAAAACCTAGGCTCTAAACCCCAAACCCTAATATGTAGACCCTAAACCCCTAATCTTAAACCTAAAACCCTAGAAAAGAATCCCTAAACCTTTAACCCCTAACCCTAAATGCCAAAACACAAGCCCTAAACTCTAAATATTAAATCCTAAACTCTAAACCTATGCCCTAAAACATTACTCTTAATCACTAAGCTCTTAAACCCAAGCCTAAAACCATAAAACATAAGTCATAAACCCTAAACACTAACTCGTATACCCAAAATTATAAACCCAATACCCAATACCTTAAATAGTAAACCCAAACCCCTAAACCCTTAACCCTAAACTCTAAAATTGAAACCACAAATCCAAAACTATAAAATATAAACCATAAAAATTAAACCCCAAATCATAAACCCTAATACCTAATCCCCAAACACTGAGTTGTAAACCCTAAACCCTTAACCATAATCCCCAAGACTAGAATCCCAAACCTTAGACCCTAAACCCAAAACCTTAAGTGTGAAACTAGAAACCTAAATCTCTAACCCGAAACACCAAACCATAAAAGCTAAACACTTGAACTTGAGTCAAAAACCATAAATCCCAAACCTATAACCATATAAAATATAAATTATAACACCTAAATTCTAATCCCTAAGCCACAACACTAAAAATTGAATCATAAATGTTAATCCCTATACCATAAACCCTAAATTATGAATCTTGAACTATCAATTGTCAACTTTAAAACCTAAATTTATAAATATTAAACCTCTTACCATAAACCATTATCTTGAATTATCACATATATAGAAAGTAGTGACTAGGGACATTTGTGTAAAATGATTGAAGGTGAATTTAGATTGAATTCCTAAATAATTTGTGTATTTTTTAATTATTGGGTATCTCAATATGAATAAATGACTTTTATATATCATTAAACCTATAACATACATATAATAATGATACAATCATTCATACATTACATCTACTCCATACCTAGTACTACATGTAGGTATGTTGTCACTCATATATGGCATATTCCTATAGTCATGATATAATCATTCATAATAGACACAAATACATATAATCACCCTAGTACACTCTATTTCCACCTAAACCATTAACCCCAAACCCTAAACACTAAACCTTAAACCCGAAACCCTAATTCCCAAACCTTAAGCCATAAGCCATAAACCATGAACACTAAATAATATACCTAAACCCTAAATTCCCTAAACCTTGAATGTTTAAAACTAATACATTAACACTAAAACCAAAACAATAATACGTAAACATTAAACCCTATACTGTAAACATAAAACCTTAAAACCTTAAACCCTAAACATTATACCCTAGACCCTAAACCCTAAAACCTAAACTTTAAGACTTTAACCCTAAATCCCAAACCATAAGCCTAAAATCCTAAACCATAAATAGTAAATGATAAAACCTTAACCCTATACCCTCAATCTTAAACACGAAACCCTAAACACAAAATTAAAATTCATGAACCTTAAACCCTAAAAACTAGACCCCAAACCCCAAACCCCAAACCCAAAACCTTGGCCCCTAAACTCTTAAAACTAGACTTTTATCCTAAAAACCTAAGTAATAAACCATTAAACTTGAAAGTTTAACCCTAAATAATAAACCCAAAACCATAAAACCTCAAACCCAAAACAATAGACCCTAAATCCTTAAACCTTATACCCTAAAATTTAAAACGTAAATGCCAAAACCCAAACAATCAACCCCAAACACTAAAATATAAAATTTGAAACCTAAACCCTTTACCCTATACCCTAAAAATGAAACCTAAATGATGAAAACTAAACCCTAAACCCTAAATCATGAATTTGAAAACCTAAATCCCAAACCCTAAACTCTAAGCCCCAATCTGTAAAATCTTAAACCTTAAAACCTAAACCCAAAACCCAAAATTATAAATCACAAGATGTAAACCCCAAATCTTGAATAATAAACCCCAAATTATAAAAACTAGGACCTACACCCCAAACCCTAATATCTAAACCCTAAACCCTTAACCCTAAACCTAGAACTCCAAAAACTAAACCCTAAACATGAACATATGGTACAAAGGTTTAAACCTCCACATGAACCATTTATCCATCCATTTCAAGTATACCTTCAATTCAAAGGACATTCACTCTACTAGAAGTATAATTTACATAACCCACTACCATTTAGTCCTCCACTATGACCATTTAAAGAAACTTAGGATAAATAACATATATTGTGGAGACCACACCATAGAGTAATGATGCAAGAATTGGTAGTTATAATAAAAACCTTCTCCGTTTTCCTATAATAACTCCCAAGAAAGTAAAAATATTTCAATTCAAGTAAAAAGCATGCCATAAAAAGTTAGTGTCATAAATGCTAATAATTTATTTTTGTGACCCACATCATTATTTGATAATTACTCACAAACATGGAAAGATCCAAAATGATTTGACCCTTTCATTCAAAATTTATAACCCAAATAAAAAACAAATAATTGTGTCCATAAGAAGGATTTTAAATACTCCTCATCAAAATATGAATACCAATGAGGAACTGATACAAGCACTACACTCATCAACATATGTCGAATAGATGTGATAAGGGGTTGAGATCTAATAGTTTTGAAGGTCAAATATGGGAACCATTAGGAAATTCCAAAAAACATGTCATCAAGTCTATTAATAGGTGGGTGAATTGGGAATGGGGTATCAATAGCCCTTAGAGTGTCTCAAGGCCAAAGCTTAGACTGATTGAAAAGACCCAAACATCAACCAACCACTCTTCACAAAGTAATAAGAGATCCAAGATTCAATCTTGCATTAAATATGAGTCATAATTTCCTTCATATATTTACTATTTATTTTTTATCCTGAGTATATGAAACATTCCAACATGATTTTAGATCAAGGGGGATTTACAAAGTTTCCTTTGTTCTAAATTATTTTCTCACATAGGAATTCAAAGAACATCCTCCACATAGTATTTATAAATTAAAATCCATGTCATGATTCTCATAAATATCCCATGATAACTATGTTAATTTTTAAAATTACATCATTAATAATGAAACTTGTGCCCTGAATACATCTCAGGTTTCGAATATAACTTGGGCTACCATGTAACTCGATATCATAATATAACTTGGGCACACAATGCAAATCAAGATCATAATATAACTAAAGCTCACAATGCAACATGGGATCCCAATGCAAAAAATTATATAAATGAAACTTAAGCTCACAATGCAACACAGACTCACAATACAATGCAGGCTTGTAATACAACTTGAGCATGGAATGCAACTTGAGCTCATAATGTAGGCCATTTTCACTTACCAACATCATATAAATTTAACATTAATGAGTAATATAGTTTAAATCATATTAGCTAATTTTTGAAGCCACATGTATATCACCACATCCAAAAAGCACACCAACACCATGTTTTACATTGAGGAAGAAATACAATTTCCTTTTTTATAACTGATTTTCCAAATCAGAGTAAACTATGAAAGCGTAAATATGTAATTTTTTATCTTTCATCATTTGTCATCATCCCTCATCTTATAAAATTAATTTCCACCATGAAATTTCAAATAGGATATTATCTTATTTCCAATAGGGAAATCATTCAACAATCTCCTTAAAGTAATCCGCAATGGCACTACCTAGTGTACCAAACATGAATGAGAATAATCACCCTAGTACACACGTATAAAAATAAAAGAAATCAAAATATCATTCAATATTCATCCATAAAGGGTATTGTTTAGTATAAAATAAGTTTTTATTGACTACTAGATTCGAACACACTCTACCAGAGGAGGGATTGACTAGAGATGATGGAGTGATTAGGTATGAGGAGGGCTAATAAAGGAACAGTTAAGGATAATGTGAGATTAAGATGAATGAGGAGGGTGTGATTAGGGATGATGAAGGATGATGAGGGTGATGAGGGAGTGATTAGGAATGATGAGGGATATTGAAAGATGGTGAAGACTTGACTAGGGATGATGAGAAGTAATGATGGTTGATGAAAGAGTTATTAGGGATGATGACGGATAATGAGAGTTTGACTAAGGATGATGATGGACAATAAATAGTGATTATATATGATTAGGGATGATGATGTTTAATAAGGTAGTGTTTAGGGATGATGATAGAGTGACTAGGGTTAATTAGGGTTGATGAGGGAGTGATTAATGATAATGAGGGATGACGATATCCAATGAGGAAATGATTTGGGATAATTAAGGACACTGATAACCAATGAGGGAGTGATTAGGGATGATAATGGAATAAAAAGGTCGATGATGGAGTTATTAGAGATGATGAGGGTCAATGAGGTAATGTCCTATGTAAATATCAAATACTATAATATGACTTTGGAATAATGCATGATATTGGAATTGAAGTATGCATAGATTGACCCATATGTCTGACATTTATTTTAGAATGAATGGTGTCTTTCTAGGATGGATTTTAAATGGTGTTTCAAATCACTATAATCTTAATGGAGTGTATTAGGGTGACTAGCTACATTCATGATTGGTATAAGTTATCATATCATGACTATAAGTAGATGTCATGTATGAGTGACTAAATATATGCATGTTATAATAATATGTAGTAGATGTCATGTTTGAGTGACCATATCAAAACTTTAGGTATTTTAAAATTTACATGCTACAAGGAAGTCATTTATGTATATTTATAGACCCATTGATTGAAAAACCCATAAATTATTTAAAAATTTTCCTTCAAGCTTAGGTATTCGATTGGGTAGGGCATACTCAAGTAGGTAAAGTAGGTAGGGCATACTCAATTAGGTAAAATAGGGGCATAATCAATGGTATATATTTATTACATACATAACATGATTTGAAACCTTTTTTCTCATTTTATCTTCCAATCCTAAAATTTTGAAAATTGAGTATTGACCATATTAGATTTTTAAAAAAATAACTTCTAAATGGCAAATCTTATAGCTCTGAAATTGATTTCATAAGATGCCCAGTGGCCCTAATTTGTAATATTCATTAAAATAAATTTAAAGTATAAGACTATAAAATGTAATATAAATTAAATGTACACTTATAATTACTAAATATAACTCTCACCAACAGAACCTCTTGTAACTCAAACATAACTTTCACTATTAGAATGATGTACACTTACTAAAATCTAAATATATATGCCCTTATAAAAACTTAATATCACTAACCTTACCATATAAAAACTTAATCTCACTAACCTTCCCTTATAAAAATCATATTTCAAAGGGTCTACACCATTATAAAGACATGTTTTACATATAAGCATGCCTCTAAAAGGGCGTATGTCCTTTAAAATTTTGAGTCTTTGAATTTTATGATTTCCCTCAAAATTATCTTTGTGTATAGACTTGGGGAGGTCTGAACCTAGCCTAAAATCAGCAATGGAGTGTCCCACATTGTTTTAAGGAAATTTAGGAATATTTTTCATCTTTAATGACACATTCGATTAGGAAAATTTTATTATTAAAAAAAATACTACGAAATTGTAGAGGGGAAAGTGTAGTTTTTGAATATATATAA
>JARHVA010005526.1:640000-715000 GCA_037957365.1 Torreya grandis | reverse complement strand
ATCTTTGTGATATTGTAAATTGATAGTGTTGCTACAATAATTATTTTATTTATATATGTAAATACAATTGAACTATAGTGTTTTAGTGAATTGTATGATGTCTTTTGTGCTACAAAATGTGTCATATTATGTTATTCTACTATGATGATGTTATATATCTTTACTTTAAGAACATTTGGAGAGGTATTTTATTTTATTTTTATTTTTTACAATGGAATCATCTATGCATGAAATTTTGACCTTTGTAGCTTCACAATTGAATGTGATGGAGTTTATATTTTTATATAATGTTTCAAACATTACTCTCATCCATGATTTTCCAAAATTTGTGTTGCATTGATCAATGGTATGGAAAATTTGAAATGTAAAATAATAAATTTCTTGGTCCAATTTAATAATAATCTCAATGGATCCACTACAACTTTTAAGCTCACTAATATTCCCCGTGTGTTTTTAATTGTACCCTAAATATTGAATAAGTGCCATACTACATATATTAGCCTAATTAAGGGAAGTAACCTTGACCTCGAAACATTTTTTACCATAAATGTGAATACTAAAGATCAGAGACTCTATATATGATAAACGCTAATTAGTTTCCTTATTTGAAACCACATTAGTTATATTTGATCTATCATACATTTTATTTACTTTATAATAAATGTTTTTTTGAGAATTCCATCTTGTTGAATTGGAAGTTATTTTTATTTGTTTTATTTTAGTTGTCCCTTTTGGATTTTTTAATTTTAGAAGCTTAAACTTTTTACATTGTTTTGATTATGTCTATTATTGTTCATCTTGCTTCAATTGTTCACCTTGTATTCTATTTTTAAAGGATATGTTATTTGGAGGCTTGAGATTATTTATAATCTTGTGTTCAAGGAATATGACCCTTAGACATAAAGCTTGATTTTTTTTATTTTTTTTGTGGTTTAATACTAAAAAAAAATATAAATTATTTCATGATGTTTTTTTCCTTTTGGGAAATATATTTTCCCTTGTCCTTTGAATATTGTTCTTTTATATGATTTTTTAATAATATTTATTTATTTTATCCTTGTGAAAGGCTATGACTCCATTTGGTGTGAATATAATGTCTAATAATTATTATTTGGGATCAACAAGGTTGAAATTGAGTTGACATAACTTTTCATCTATTGGATTTTGAATATCATCATCATTACCATCATAGTAATACATAATTATCTAATTAGGATGTTCAAAATTTTCTAAAACAAGGAAATCTGATATTTTATTCTCTTATTGCAGAGTAACTTGTAATAATTTAAGCATGTCTTATTGAAATATTATTATTTTTGATATTTCATGTGATATAATTAACTCACCTTCCTCATATGTATGCATTTGATCAAGTGTGATAGGTTGTGAAGTTGTTATAATAGGATGATTGACAACTTCTGATTGAATCATTTTGTAATATTGAAAATATGAGTCATCTCCTAAAATAGTATATTAATAACACTTATCTAAAAATTTGATACATATTTGAAATGTATAAGGTATAACCTACATGTCATAAACATAGGGTCTACACAAAAGTAACTTGTAGTGTAGTTGGTTTGGCATAACTTGAAAAATAATGGGTAGCATCTTAGGGCCTAATAGTAAAACCAATGTAATAGCTCTAAGTGTTTGAAAAGGGGTGTTATCAAAGCCCCTAATATTTATTTATAATTTTTTAATGATATTAATATTGATGTCCAATTGTTGTAATACTGTAGAGCTAGACATATTCACTCATTTGCCATTATCTACCAAAACATGCATAGGAAATCTAATATTTTATTCTCTTGTTGTATAGTAACTTTTAATAATTTAAGCATGTTTTATTGAAATATTATTATTTTTGATTTGTCATGTGCTATAATTACCTCAACTACCTTATATGTATGCAAGTGTGATAGGTTGTGAAGTTGTTATAATAGGATGATTGTTAACTTCTAATTGAGGCATTTTGTAATATTGAAAATATTAGTCATCTCCTAAAATAGTGTAATCATATCAGTTATCTAAAAATTTGATATATATCTATAATGTATAAGGTACAACCTACATGGCACAAATATAGGATCTACCCAAAAGTAAGTTATAGTGTAGTTGGTTTGGCATAACGTGAAAAATAACAGGTAGTATCTTAAGGCCTAATAGTAAAACCAATGTAATAGATATAAGTGTTTGGAAAGGGGTGTTATAAAATCCCTTAATATTTATTTATAATTTTTTTAATGTTATTCATATTGAGTTACAATTATTATAGGACTGTAGAGCTCGACATATTCACTCATGAGCCATTATCTACCAAAACATGCATGTTGCCCTTTCTATGTACTAGACATTAAATAAATAGTGTAAAATATTGTTCTATGATGTGTATAGAAAGAAATTATTCATTATTGATTTTAATCACCTGGTTGACACCATAGAGTGTATTCATGAAAGAATCAAATGATGTTGCTTATATATCAACAATAAGAGTTATATCATGTAAAACATCATATAAGACATGTTTGTAAAATGTTTATCTTTATAATATCTCCAAAATGTAAATTTTAGGAGGAGAGTTTTTGAGTTGGTAGAAAATGTCATAAAAGTTATATCAATTCACTTGCCTTTTGGGAGGTGGTGCAATTTTTGAAAGAACATGTTGATCACCTTCATTTTATCTTAGAGGATGAGATATCTGCCATCATTGCATGTTGAAAATATGGACATCAGAGTCTAATATGAGCCTTGGGAAGATAATATAAATATGGAAAGGAGTGAGATAACCTTGAGGTCTAGAAGTGAGTAAAATAAAATAGATCATTAATATGCCATTTAGTGTATAGTAGTGTCAGGTAATAGCTTGGATTGGATACTAAAACAATATGAATTTTAGATGGCTTGAGATTATAAATTAATGCACATATATAATGAATAATAGTTTGAAAAGTAAGATATCACGTAATATTAAAATTTGAAATATTTGAACTAGATATACTCATTATGATTGGGGTTTTTTAATTTTAATGTTTTACAAAAGGGAAGGAGGGTGTAACTAATAAAGGGCATATTTGCTTTGTAGGTTCTCAGATATACTGATCCTAGCTGTAAATAGTGAATATGGGTGTGAAAGAACTATAGAGGAGTACACCATTCCTATACCACACTATTTTGTCTCATGGGGTACATTGAGAGTAACTCCTAAGGGCTAATTGCTTACCAATGCACTATAAGAGTAAACAATGAAATGATTTCTATTTAATACAAAATAAACATTAAGCATTTTAATAAACCATGAGATACATTAAAACTAAAATCCATGAATATTGTCATCTAATCGATTAAGTATTGGGGTAATACCCCTTACACCATTGCATAAGGAAAAATGTTAACCAATTTACCTAGAATGAGAACTCCTATAGTTTTAAAACTACTAGGACAAAATTTCTAAGAAGACAAAACAAAGGAAATTTAACATCAAAAAGTGTAGACAATATTTTGTGATTGTGTAGCACCTTAGTATTGTAAACTTGGAAAACTTAGACCTTGGTTGTTCCTCTTAATTCTACACTCTCATTGCTTTTGTAAGCTTCACATCTAATCTATCTTATGAACCATGGCCTATCTCTTAGTATGATTAGTCTTATATTGATCACATAGGCATTTAGTCCTGTCCAAAATGTTTAAAATGTACTTATCTTACACCTCTATAAGTTTTGATCATTTATCTATTTTTATACTCTCTAGACACTAACATATAGGTTAAATAATAGTATCAACATTCAAGTCCTACCCTGATGAAAGTGTCTAGTGCCTTAAAGTCATCCAATTTTCAAATTAAATGTATCCTAATGGTTGGCCTAAGTGATTTATTATGAGTTACTACTCTAAATGGATTTGTATAAATACAATATCAACCCTCATTGATTACTCACCCACAAAACCTAGAAAAAGACCAAAGAGACCAAGGAACTTATAAAAATCACTCGATCAAGCATTCAATTGATCAAAGATTCCCTATTTCCATACTAACAAGAGGCGCATCACATCTATACGTCTAAAGTAGTAAAGGATTAGCCCAAGATCCTAGTTTGCCCAGTTACAAGCTAGGTCACTATTATACTTAATTTATAGACATTACATGATTCACAAACAAGCCAACACATAAGGGAGAACAACATCAGTCTAAGCCCCTCTTCAAAGTATTTTCTATTTAATTATCATGCTTTGAAAGTGGGGTCATTCATGTCGGCTTGACATAGTGTTCCCACTAATCCATTTTCCCCCAATGTCACATTAAAGAAGGAAAGATAGGGCTTTGCCATTTTATAAGGAGTGATAGTCCATGACCAAAATTTGAATGCACCAAAGCAAAGGGGGAGCCAAACCTAGAAGCATCTAGGTAGTTATTAGATCAAACAAAACACAGAGAGAAAATGAGATTGAGAATAACAGAGCACTTATTCAATGTATTCAACCAAGCATAAAGGCCTATTAAATAGGCAAACAAATGAAATACCCATACATCATGAGATGGATATAAGAAAACTAACCCACGTCGGCTTGCATGAAATAACAAAGACCGCACAAACAACTAACCTCTTAACCAAAGTGGTTAAGGTAACTAACCAATATAAATTACCTTAGTAAATAAGCTAAGGTAAATAAAATAATATGCTAACACCCTCCCTTAATGACTAAACTAGAAACAAAACCAAGTTTATCTCTGAATTTTATGAACTTGTCTGTACCAAGTGGTTTGGTCATTATATCAGCTGGCTGCTCTATAGTGGGGCAGTAGAAGAGACTGATGTCTTCATTTGTAACCAACTGTCATATGTAATGAAGGTGAACCTTAATATGTTTTGTCCTAGAATGAAATACTAGATTCTTCACCATCTTCAAAATACTTTGGTTGTCACAGAAAATTGGAGTAGGCTTTGATGACTCAAACTAAAGATCCTCCAACATTTTCTTTATCCACATGGTTTCACAACCTGCACTAACCATAGCTTTATACTCTACTTCTATTGAAGATAATGCCACTATAGTTTTTAGTTTGCTCTACCATGAGAAAAATCCTAAACCAAAGGTGAAAACATACCCTGTTGTAGATTTTCTTGAGTCAACTGAACCTGCCCAATCAAAATTAGAATATCTTGAAAGTTCAAAATCTACAGACTTCTTATATAGTATGCCAAAGTCAAGAATACCTTTGAAATATCTTAATACTCATTTTGTAGCTAACTAATGGACTTCCTATGGTTTAGACATGAAGTGAGATAGAAAACTCGCTACAAAACAAATATCCAATCTAGTGGTAGTGAGGTAAATGAGACTACCCACTAGCTGTCGATACACTATTTCATTGACTGGAGGTGAATCAGTGTCTATTGAAATTTTAGATCCTACTTCCATAGGTGTGTGAGTTAGATTACAATCCATCATTCTGAAATTTTCTATCAATGAATTGGCATACTTATTCTATGACACGAATACAATATTACCACTTTGCCAAAACTCAACACCGAAATAGTATTTCAGTAGTCCTAAGTTTGTCATGTTAAAAGTACAACAAACATTAGCTTTCATTTGTTGAATGAGACTAGTACTACTCCCAGTGATGGCTATATCATCAACATATATAATGAGAATCAAGATATCATCACTAGACACCTTTACATAGAGAGGTTGTTTTGAGTTACACCTTTTGAAACCTGACTCCCTAAGATATGAGTCTATTTTTGTATACTAGGCTCGATGAGCCTGATTAAGTCCATACAAGGACTTGATCAACCTACGAACTAGATGTTCCTTACCAGGAACTTGAAAACCCTGTGACTGAACCATGTAGAATTCCTCCTCCAGATCTCCATTCAAGAAAGCACTCTTTACATCCATTTGGTGCACCTGCCATCCAAACTGAGCAGTAATAGCAATAATCAAATGAAAAGTTACCATCTTGGTGGTTGGAGCAAAAGTCTCCTCATAATCAACCCCTTCCTCTTGTGTATAACTCTTTGTAACAAGTCTAGCTTTGTGTTTGTCCAAGGAACCATCTGCTTTGTATTTTACCTTATAAATCCACTTACAACCAATGGATTTATTTCCTGGTGGTAGTTCCATCAACTTCCAAGTCTTATTTTTCATCAAGGAATCATATTCCAATTTCATAGCTGATTCCCACTAAAACTTCCTTTTGGCCTCTGAAAAGGAAGTAGGCTCAAATACTTATGAAACATCAGTTGTTAGAGCAAGATTGACATGCTCACCTCTATGACCAAACTACTTTCCTGATCTCAGTCTTCTACCTTCCACACCTTGTGGCAAGTCTCCTTTTAGTGCTTCAATTATGGCAGTATACCACTTTGGCTTCTTTGGTTGTTCTGATAGAACCTCAAAATGACCTATATCAATTCCCTCCCTAGAATGTGATTCCACTGATGAACAAGAATCCTGCTCACTTTTCACATTATAACAAATAATTGAATCATTAGATAACAATGACTCAATATCTAAAACTTGAACAGTTGTTGTGAAGTATGGAATTTGTTCATTTACTATGACATCTCTATTTACCATAACTTTGATAGTAGAAACATCAAGTAATCTATAGGACTTTGACTGATCACTGTATCCAACAAACATGTATGCTTTGATTTTTGCATCAAGATTTCTTCTCTTTTGACTAGGAATAACTACAAAAGCTACACAACCAAATTTTTTGAAATCACTTACATTTAGAGTTCAAATTGACCAAGCATCCTCTAGAGTCATATTCTCCAAAGATTTTATAGGACTTCTGTTGAGGATGTATAATACTGTATTCACTGCTTTTGCCCAATACCTATATGGGACATTTCTGCTTTGGACCATATAGCGAGCCATGTCCATCACTGTCCTATTTCACCTTTCCACAACTCCATTCTTTTGTGGAGAGTAAGGTGTAGTGTATTGTCTATGTATGCCTTCAATGGCACAAAACTCCTTGAACTATTTTGAGATGAACTCACCCCCATTATCCATTCTAAGAGATTTCACTGGCCATCCTGCCTATTTTTCAACCATAGCTTTCCAAGTAAGAAAGTTAGAAAAACAATCAGATTTCTTCACTAGAAAGTATACCCACTTTTTCCTAGAGAAATCATCAACTAGTAACAAGAAATAAAGGGCACCATAAGGGGTAGGTGTCTACATTAGACCATGCAAATCTACATGTACCAGATCCAATACTCCCTTTGCTCTTGAAGCTTTACCAACATCAAATGACTATCTAACTTGCTTCCTCAACTGATATCTAGTACATACATGATGACTATGCCAAATAGAAGGAATCCCCTTAACCATCTTAGTCTTACTCAATGTAGTCAAATAATAATAATTTAAACGCCCATACCTTTCATGCCATAGTGAAATGTTCTATCAACCACTGCAAGTGAACTTTCCTTTGCTTTGATTGGATTTGCAAGCTTATACAATCCTTTCTCACTGATCCCAACAACAATACTATTATTATCTTTAGTGGTGACTAAACATTGTTGTTCTTGAAATTTTACAACAAAATTAGATTTTGAGGTGATCTCACTGATTGAAAGAAGATTTTTGTTCATATCCAGTACATACCTAACATTCTTGAATGTATAATTTAGTGTACCATCAAAACTTTTATGAACATTACCAAATCCTTTTAAAAAATGTGTTTTACCATCTCCCAAAGATACAGATTCATTACTACTATTATCTTCAACAAAATCCACATTCCAGTCCTTATGACATGTATAATGGCGAGATGCCCATGAATAAAAGTACCAAGATTGATCCACCATAGAATTACCACTGGAAGCCATGAAATCAAAATCTGGTGACTCATCACCTTCACCTTCAGCTACATTCGCATGATGAGCTTTCTTTCTGGGGTTAGCCATATCCTGTTGTCTTTTCCTGCAATCTTTCTTAAGGTGACTAGGTTTCTTACAGTAAAAACATTTCCATTTAGATCTCTTATTACCACTTACTTGTGAAGATTCTGATGGATAGCTATTTTTAATAGACTCCTTACCCTTTTCCTTGATAAAGAATGCACTCTATGGAAGTGGATGTAGACAACACTACATGCTCCTATCGTCTCTCCTTTTGCAATAGCAATGTAGACAATGTTTCAAAATCCAAAGTCTGCATCTCAACAATCATGTGCAAGGACTCCACAAATGACTCAAATGATGGTGGAAGATTTTTCATAACAAGAGCAATCAAATCTTGCTCATCAACAGGTTTTTGCACTGCTTCCAATTGGTCACTGATGTCCTTGATCTGTAATAAAAACTCAGAAATGGAGCCACCTTCCTACATCTTAGTGGAAAACAACAATTTCTTCAAATACAACACTCTACCAGCTTCAGAAGCCTGATATTTTAAAGATAAATTTTTCCATAAATCTGATGCTATAGTCACATTTCTAAACTCTGAGATTAGATTATTTGCTACTGACAATTTTAACAACATGAGAGCCTCACGATGACATTTATCATAGTCATTGGTAGCAGTGGTAGGCCTTTGCTCTTTACCGAGCACTATTTGATCAATATTCATATATTCACATATTTTCAAAACCTTATGACTCCATAAACTAAAGTTCTTGCCAGTCAATTTTTGAGAATCTAGTAGTAACATGTGTTGAATACTAGCCATTTAACCTAGTTTTTCATGAAAATGATAAAATTGGAAAAAACTATAATGTTTTTTTTTTTTTAAATTCCTTCTACACACTAATTCTATATTGACACTAAACAACCCTATCCATTTTCAGCAACAAACTCAATACCATTTGTAAGATCACGAAAATTCTACTCGGGTTCTACAAACCATGGGCTCTGATACCATATTAGATTAAACAAAACACAGAGTGAAAATGAGATTGAGAATATTAGATCACTTGTTCAATGTATTCAACCAAGCATGAAGGCCTATTAAATAGACAAACAAATGAAATACCTGTGAATCATGAGACAGGTATAAGAAAACTAACCTACGTCAGCTTGCATGAAATAGCAAAGACTGAACAAACAACTAACCTCTTAACCAATGTGGTTAAGGCAACTAACCAATATAAATTACCTTAGTAAATAACCTAAGGTAAATACAATAATATGCTAACAGTAGTTGTATCTTGTTTCACTAGATATTTTATAAAGAACACTATCATCAAAATCAAATAGTAGCATCGATGTGACCATCTAGGGATAACATAACTATCTAGATCTAGCTAGAGGTACTAGATCCATAATCTGATAATTATTCTAAAACTATCTTCTTATTTGCTTTCATACCATTCTAAATCCAAAACTACATTAGCATTAGAACAATTTAAGTACTTCTATTCTTTATCATTTCTACATCTAGCCTAGTTATACTTTCCATATTTAGACTATCTCAACATAATAAACTATGTTTATGCTTATTTTTGAATTTAGCATTTAATTAACTTTCTATAGATCTGATTATCACCCTTGTGTCATTTCATTTCAATTTCCTAAACCTTAGGCTTAAAGTGAAACACATACCCACACATTTCATTTTAGTGTTAAATTTAAAGTAGAGGCTAAAAAACAAAGACTCTGGTAAACAAATATGTTTTAACCTAATTTTTATAAAACATTAATTGTGAAATAGTTTTGATGATATGTATATAGGTTTAAAAATGGAAACATCAAAATGCTAAATATATACAATAATTAACTATTTTTATTTTGACAAATCACTAAATATAGAAACTATCTATTTTAGAAAAGTACTATGAATAAATATACCAAGATTGCTTAATGATCTATGCTAATTGTTATCACTATTTTACTATGAAAATAAGAAGAAGAGATGACTATGTAGGGCCAATATAATAAAAAAGAATAGAAATAAAATTTGGACTGATCTGTTTGAAGTGGATAGTGATGAAGTGCATTATAGTTTGTTTATTGTGGACTTGTTTGTGTTGAGTGTGATAAGTATAAAATATAAAAATAATCAGAAATAATGAATCTATAAATGAGATAACATAAGTACTAGTAGGATATGTTTATGGATAGGAATGTAATATGGAAGATAATGGTGAAATGTGCCTGAGTTTGTTAACTATAAACTTTCCTCAATTTAATGTGTTCCTAAGCTAATCACTACACTTTTGCACATATATATGATGAAAGGATGATATATTGCCCCATTGTCACATAGAATGTACTATTTTTATTATTTTTCCTTTGAAAAGGCAATTTGATAGATTGAAAACATGCAAGAAAAAAATGGGAATCTAATGGTCTAAGATGACCTCAATCACTCCTTTGATAATTTATCATTGCCTACATAGCCAATACTTAAAGGAGGGAAATCAAACCCTTATACTTATCCAACTTAGAGTGAATTTGAAATTGGCATATTTTGTATATATATATATATATATATATATATATATATATATATATATATATATATAAAACTAGAAGATGGATTTGGTACTTGATTTGATTTAGAGGGGTCTTGACTTGGATTATGGTTGTTTCATGTGAATAATGTTGAATTTTCACATAAAAAGGAAAATTTTATCAATGTGTAGGACTATATGTGCTTGTGACAAGTGAATTGGAAGTGGGGAAAATTAATCACTCTTGACATGTATCTATAGAAGAATATTTTAACTTATCTAAAACCACCATTAGGTTGTTTCCATCACTCGACCTATATCCTTGACTCTATAGAAAATTACTATCTAAGTAGCTAGTGGCTCACTACACCCTTATCCAATTAGGTTGGTCATGTCCTCCACAAAATAATGTATACTTTCCAAATTTTAAATCAAAATTTTGAGTCTTCTTTCACATTTCATAAGGATAGTTTAAGGATATTGTTAAAATATTCTTCTATAGATACATGTCAAGAGTGATTAATTTTCCCCACTTCCAATTCACTTGTCACAAGCACATATAGTCCTACACATTGATAAAATTTTCCTTTTTATGTGAAAATTCAACATTATTCACATGAAACAACCATAATCCAAGTCAAGACCCCTCTAAATCAAATCAAGTACCAAATCCATCTTCTAGTTATATATATATATATATATATATATATATATATATACATATATATATATATGTATATATATATATATATATATATATATATATATATATATATATATACATATATATATATATATATATATACATATATATATATATATATATATATATATATATGTATGTATATATATATATATATATATATATATATATATATAACTAGAAGATGGATTTGGTACTTGATTTGATTTAGAGGGGTCTTGACTTGGATTATGGTTGTTTCATGTGAATAATGTTGAATTTTCACATAAAAAGGAAAATTTTATCAATGTGTAGGACTATATGTGCTTGTGACAAGTGAATTGGAAGTGGGGAAAATTAATCACTCTTGACATGTATCTATAGAAGAATATTTTAACAATATCCTTAAACTATCCTTATGAAATGTGAAAGAAGACTCAAAATTTTGATTTAAAATTTGGAAAGTATACATTATTTTGTGGAGGACATGACCAACCTAATTGGATAAGGGTGTAGTGAGCCACTAGCTACTTAGATAGTAATTTTCTATAGAGTCAAGGATATAGGTCGAGTGATGGAAACAACCTAATGGTGGTTTTAGATAATTTCAGAATTTATAATTGAAAAGTTTTATATAATGGTAAGTGAAAACAAATGGTTGAGCCTACATATATAAAAATGGATTAAGGGAATGGGAAATAAGAGTAATGTACTTGAACATAAGTCATGTGTCTTATAATATGTCAAGAATTACCATTGTTGAGTATATGTGACAAAATTTATATGTCTACACTATGTCCCTAGATGAGGAATATATGTCTATGATAATATAAAATGGTCATGATAGGCTACCACTACTCTTGATTTATTCATGGTTTAATATAGATAATCATGGTCCTCATTATGGTGGAAGTGACTAGCTTCCAAATAAAGGATATTTTCATTACTCAGTACATGTGCTATGTTAATTACCATTCTACACCTTGTAGAGGTTTTTATATCCACCGTTAGGTCCTTAAACAACATGTTGATCTCATTCAAAACCCCCTATTCCATTTCATTTTCCATAATTTGCATCACTGCTAACTAAATACTCATATGAGTGTTTATGATTTATAAATTCAAAAAATGCATAAAGGTTTTGTGCAATACATCTATGTCCATAACCACCCACTTATTCTTCTTCTTCCTAGCCTTATTAATTTCCATCATACCCTCTTCATATCAAATAATTGTCATCATTTAGATAGAAGGCACAAGGGAAAATATGGAGAGGATGCATTGGAAATATGAAATTAAAAATGAAAATGAAGTCATATGACTTAAAGTATTTATCATTCCATTCCATCACTTGGTGCAAAGACTTTCATGCTTCATGTGACCTTAGAAGTCACCTAGCTCCCTTGAATGATTTAATTCATTACACCACAAAGGAACATACTTGACACTATTACCCCTATTATATTATTGAATTATGTTACTATATTATATTTTAGGCATGTTAGATTTAATAATTTACTGGGATAATGGAAAATTCATACAAAATTTAAATAATTTGCATGATTGTTTCATCACATCTACCCCTATAACTATGAACATAAATTAGAGAACCCAAAAATAACCACCACTTTATTATGTTTTTAACATATATAGAGGAGAGGATAAAATGAAAAGGCATATGAGAAGTGTAAAGGAGAAAGGGAAAATAGGTATAAAATTACAACAAAGAGGAGAGAGGAGAAGGAATAAAAATCCATACAAACATAGTCATGGAAAAAAGTAAGACCTCCAATACAAGGAAGATCTCTTGTTCAAGTTGAGGTAAAAGAAGATGAAGACTATGTGGAGACTCTAATAAATAACAAACTAAAGGTATGCCAATAATTTTTTTACATAAATTATGTGAAATCTAGAAAAAAATTTGAAAATATAATTTAAAAAAAACCCAAGATAAATTATATGAAATAAACACTAGTTTTTGTGGCAAACTAGCAACAATTAGGAAAATTGTAGGGGGTTTATTTGAAAAGCCTTAATTTTTTTCTAAAAAAATTGTGCATACCTTAGAATCAATGGTAAGCTTAGAATCATTGGTTCCATTTTATATGTAATTAGTTGGATTTTATCAAATAGTTATCATCAAATATTTCACAACTTTGTATATTATGTCAAACACTAGCTTGTCATGGAAACATAAACAATGTAGGATTATGGTAATTCACCTTGTGATTTGGTGTATAATTTTTTTTGTGCATACTCTAAAATTGCATTCCATAAAATATATTTTTTATCTTTAGCAATTTTTTAAAATATGTATTGTGTAAATTTTCATGCCTATATACTTTTTTCCAAACCCTATTATAGCAAGGAAACAATAGAAAGTATGAATTATGGCAATTGTTATTATTTTTTGGTGTAATCTTGTGTGTATCCACATTTTTTATCATTATTCATGTAGTGTGAATTTTAAAAAATAACTATAAAAGTAAAGTAAAATGTAATATATTAAACTTGAAAAAATAATTTTTGGGTGTAATATTATGTGCATTTAATTTTGTTTTAAAGGCTTCACCTTTTTTTTTTGGCTATTAAAAACCTTTTTTTACTAGTAGATCACCTCAACCTACTAATATTAATGGGATGGATTTGGATAACATCAATTGTGGAAGCTCTAGATTTCATGATTTGACATAACATGATATGGTAGATGATTTGATGAGGCTAATGACAAGCCTTCATGTTCTTCTATGAGTGGATTACCTTGATCTATATATGCCCATCATGAAGCTTTAAAATTATAATTTATTTTTTAGAAAAAAATACATTATTTATCACTTATAAATCTAATTATACAACTTGATAATAATAAATATCAATCTGAATATCTTTAACATTTACCTTATAATGCTCTTGTTGCTTTACAAGTTTACCTTTTCCCATTTCCTCTAAAATAAAATATCTTTATTTTTATCATTTTTATTCAATCCTATATCCTTAGGAGAACTACATTTGGCATGAATTACATAGGAATATATAGGTAGCATCCACTTGCATAGGGAATTTGGAGTTATCTCGACCACCCCTTCCTTTTTATTATATTCCCCCTTCTGTCCAGGTTACCATCTTAATCTAGTGGTTGTCCTCTATAAGCTTATGTGGAAAATACCCAATAGTAACACCTTACTTCCACACGAAAAACTACTACTTACTTATTTTATGATGTGTTTGTATGATTTTACTATTTATAATTATTTTTTATTATTATTGATGTGTTTCTTTGAGCAAATAGATTATTTTTGTTGATGTTTTTGGTTTGTGTTTGCTTATTTCTTTGTATATTTATTTATTTCCATTTTTATATTGTCACCTCAAATCGGTCCATTGCGTTAGTGGGGTCATTATCGTGATTCATCTTATCATGAATTTGTACTTGAGTCCATCAGTTAGCATTTGACAATATTGTAATCATGGTTTTTATCATTAGTGCATTATTTTTATTTGTCTATTAGATCGAGGGTCAGTCCTTATCCACATTTTGGTCAGGTCATCAAGGTGTTGTATATCATAGTGAATATCATTCAATTCTATATAAAAAAAGATTTGAAACTCTAATCGATAATGTTACAACAAAATATCTTCTTGTTTACTATCCTCTAATGAATTCATCAAAGTGACTGATCATCATTTAAATATTCTTTATTGGGGTAAACCATTTAGACTGATCACCAATTAAATTATCCCTACTGGGGTAGTTTATTGAATCAACAATCAAATCTTCCCTACTAAGGCAAACCTTTTAGATCAATCAATGACTAACTTCACACTATTTGGGTAGCTCCTTTCATTTGTAGTCAAATATGACATAGTGGGGCACATTGTTGTGATCAACCAAAACCACCCTTTTTGAAGCCATGTCGATCATCTAGTCTTTCTTCTAAAATTATTGATTCTTCCTCTCTTTTTTAAGGGCCCATCTATTTCAAATTCTTACCCAACCATCCCATTGAGAGGGTATCTAGGACCAACCAAATACCCTTTAGGGCATCAATAAGAGTTTAATAACTCATATATTTAAAAAAAGAGAAGACTGAGAACATCATTCTTAAAGCATTATCAAAATTATTATTAACTAATTTTTTTCTTTGAAAAGACATTATTGTGCCTAGTTTCTCAAAAATACCTTCTCAAATAGGGAAAATATGAATACACTTCATTTTAACCACTTTTGTGTCTAAATTACATTCAAAATGACTTTATATACTTGCATCTAAGTTTAAATAGAAATCTCCAATTGGCCCTAATTTACCCACACAACTATCTTCTCAAATTAAAAATGTAATGATGCATCCCTGATTAAGGTAATGGATCACCTTGCATCATTTATCTTGTCTAGTGCATCTTTAATTAAATCAGCCCTTTGAAAAGTGTTTTCACAAGGTCATTAAGTGAATAATTTGATTGATAAATAGAAACATTTTAAAAGCCACCTTTCTTCTAATAGTTGATTAATCCCACTTAATCAAGCATAGCTATTACTCTAATAGGATAATCCATGGATTTGAATTATCTTATTTTTTAAATATAAAATTGGATTATTTCCTCACCCAAGATGAATTAATCAAGACAAATGTGTAATTAAGATATATTATAAGCTCTTACACATCCCTTACACACTCTTCCTCTTACACCCCTTTTATACACTCATGAGAACTAATGACTATAATTTCCTTCTAAAAATCCTTTCATACTATTTAACCCTAATTTAGATTGTGTAAAATTATGTAGGTAGATAGGGTTAAGTATATAGCAATGAGAGGGAAGAAGGGTGAATATTAGATTTATTGTAAGATAATTAATGTGCTAAACTTAGATGTACCATATGTAAAATTTATTAAACTAAGAGAAGATATAAATGGAAAGTAAAACTATGATAGATATAGAAATGACACAAAATAGAGTACTAAGTTAGTTTTGATGCTAATGTAGATCTAGATCTAGTATAGGAAGAAATTAGGTGTGAAGATAGTTCTGGGCCAACTATCAAATTCTAGATCTAGTGTTTTTAGCTCTCTATATAGTTGCATTATCTTGGGATGATTGTATCGACACTAGTGTTTGATTTTGATGCTAATGTCCTATATGTAATATATACTCAAATAAGATGAGATAAAGTAGATGATTTTGGGTTTGGTTTCACCTTTACTCTATATTATTCAGATATAGATCATGAACTGTCGCTCTTGGTGAAATGGAAAAACCCTATCTTTCCATCTTCAATGTGACCTTGGAAAAAAAGGGGTTAGTGGGCACATGGTTTCAAATTGACCCATTATGACCCTGATATCAAAGGGCACTACTTACATAGCCAATACTCTATAAGAGGGCCTTAGACTCTTATAGTTCTCCCCTATGTATTGGCTTGTGTGTGAATAATGTAATGTGTATAAATCAAGTACAATAATTACCTAGCTTGTAACTTAGAAATTATGACCTTATGATTAATCCTTTAGTAATTCATACCTATAGTTAGGATATTATTTTGACTAATATCATAATAAGGAAGAATAGGAAAACTTTTGGTAACTTGAGTGCTTCTTGATTGTTCTTTTGGTCTAATTGCTAGGTGGTGAATGAATGAGGGTGGATATTGCATTTATACCAATTTTATCAGGAAACAACTCACATTAAGACACTTAGGACAACCATTGTAATATGTTTCATTTATAAATTATATGAATTTAGGGTACTAGACACAAATTTCAAGTCAGGATAATAATGTTGATGCCACTATCTATCCCATATATTAGTGTCCAAGGAGAAGGGGAGAAGGTACATGCTTAGAACTTGTAGAGGTATAAATAAGTACATTTTAATAATTTAAGGAAAGATGGGATGTTTATGTCATCAACATAAGGCTAGTCAAACTAAGAGGTAGGCCAAGGTGAACAAGATAGAGCAGAGGCGAGGCTTGTAAAATCAAAGCATGTGTATATCTAAGAGGAATAGTTAGAGTATAGATTATCCAAGTGTAAAATACTAAGGGGCTACATAATAAAAAAATATCACCTACATTTGTCCCCCTTTTTTAATCTAATAATGAAATTGTTAATTTAAAGGTAAGGAACAAGTACCTGGGTGTGTATACACACCTTATCTTGGTTGAGTTGAATTTGAGTGCCTTTCTAGTGCATGGTATAAAACTAAGAGCATGTTATAGGGTATACTTAGTATATATAATATGGGACAAAAATACTTGAAATAAATTGAAATTAAAAGAGAAAGGTTTAGGAGTACACCTGTGTGTCAATGTGACTACCTTATCTATTGGAAAGTTATTTTTACAAAAGATGTATCATTGTAAAGATCTAAAAATGATATTAAGATAAATATAATTAAATATTTAAAGTGCATATATCGAATTAGATAGAAAGAGATAGAGAGACTGAAAGGCATGTGCCCCAAATTTGGAGTAAAAGTGAGTTGCCACATGTCAGTTGAAATTAGATCAATTGTACAACCCAATTATACATATAACCTGGTACATTTGGATGATCAAGTCTAAATTAAAAACTTGGAAATATCTAGTGATTTAATCACATTATCCATACCAAAAGGTGAACCCACTATTGCAGTATATTGGCTTGCTAAAGTTCATAAAAATATATGGGGTATCAGTACATGCAATAATTTTAGAATCTAAGATTGATTTGGATTTTATAATATTAGGCACATGTTTCATAACATATGCACATTAGATATGTCTCATGCTAAAACTAGTTTAATAATGATACCATGTATAGAATTCTTCCACAACTATGAATCTGAATCATATAACTATGTGTTATGGCCATGTTGGATAATTATTTAAGTGTGGATGACATGATTCCCAAACATGCCCCTACTATATATGGAGAAATATGAAACTGATATAAGTACCAATGTGAAAGACATGTTTCTAAAACATGCCCCCACTGTAAACTGAAAATGTTGAATATTGAGTAGGGGTGGAGAACATGTTTCCAAAGTATATCCCCATTGAATCTGTGAATTGGTATAAGTACCATACCGAATGAGTGTGAATAACATGCTTCCAAAGCATTCCCCCACCATAATATAAAAACTTTAAATGTATGGAATCCATGTCCATATGACATGACCCCACTAAATATTCAAACTAATATGAGTATTTAATACTAAATAAATGTGGAGAACATGCTTCTAAAGCATGCCCCCACTATAATCCAAAAATGATACGAAGTGTGGAAAACATATTTTCAAAGCATGTCCCCATTCATTCTATGAAATGATATAAATAATATAATTAATGAGTGTGAATAACATGCTTCCAAATCATTCCCCCACTGTAATATAGAAACTATGAAGGTGTGGAAGCAATGTCCATATGGCATTCCCCTAGTAAATCTACAAACTGGTATAAGTATTGAATACTAAATAAATGTAGAGAACATGCTTCCAAATCATTCTCCCACTATAATCTAAAAATAATGCAAAGTGTGGAGAGCATGCTTCCCAAAAAATCCCCCACTAATATTCACCCCTTTTGAGGTGAGGGAAAAATAGTACCTAGAAGTTAACTCACCTCAAAATGGTAAGATAAATGTAAAATATGTGAATGTAACTATGTAACAAATGTAAGTAAATATGTGTAGGTAAATGTATCATTAAAGTGCATAGAACCAATGTGATCACATGTACACATAATATGCATGATAAAGATCATGGTAACATCTAGATTGTAATAATACAAGCTTAATAAGAAAATAAGTTCACAAACAAGAGCACTCAAAATGAGGTCAAAAGGCAATGGTCCAAGGAGATCACAAAGAAGGGGAATGTTCAAATGCCTCAAAATCAAATGGAGTTGACTTCGTAAAATGTCCAAAAATTAATGAATGACATATTCAAATGTCCATAAAACAAGAAATTACATATTCAAATGTCCATACAATAAGAAATGACATATTCAAATGTCTAAGAAAGCAATCATAGGCATAGGGTCCACATACGATGGAACATATTCAAATGATCTAAAAAATAAAGACAATAACAAGGAAAAACACTCCAAGAAGTATATAAAGAAAAAGCATAAGTAACTAACATAAACATGCCATAGCATCCCATGAATCAAATGTTTTAGTAAAAAACATCAAGTACATAGCATATCAAGTACCCTATGTAATGTATAATCATGGATAATAGGCATGCACAAGTACATATATAGACTCAAACATGATAATTTAGAGTGATCATCAAATCATTTAACTTATGCGTATCAAGATCATAGAGGATGAATTCCCCCAATGTCTTAATGATGTGAGCATAGGGAAAGCACAAAACCCATAAGTGTATCATGTAATTGTGTATGATTGTATTTGTATATGTAGGAGTAAATGATATGATGGGTCCTTAACGTGGAGCCGACACATATATTACAAGGAGCCAATAGAAAATTTGGGGTCTAGAAATGTTCTATATGTTTTTTGATTTTTTTGGTATTTTTGGTACCTTTAAGAGGTCCAATCAAGGAAGTTTTCATCATCAAAATAAGGACAGGTAACACACATATTTTTAGTACCCATCTTGGCTTATCATTCAACTAGATAATATTTTCCAATATTTAATTTAAAATGGGGGTCTTGGTATACTATCCATATGGTTTTGGTCACCACACATGTACCATAACCAATTGATAACCAAATGTATCTACAGGATTCTAGCATCAATGTAGAGTATATGTGTTCATCTGTAATATGTCCTGATTATTTGAGAAATTTAATTCCACAAGATATATCATAATTTTTCATATCAAAATGTTGATGGCATAAATATAACCCATCAATATTAGTAAAAATAGCCAACTCTTCATGTTTTGTTCTCTATAAAAGATAGCTCTCATTTGAAATATAAGAAGGATTTTGCTTTTGGTAGGTTGTGAAGCTTCTTACGAAGAAGCCACATTATTCATATGGTATAGTTGCAATTGAAATTTATAAGGTTATCTTTATGTTTTTAGCTTAGAGGGGTGAATTGAGTAATAATAATTTACATGCTAATCTACTATGGTTGTGTTCCTCTTATCTGGATTTAATGTTGTTTCTTTTGTACGTGGATTGATCTTATATGTGCCTATACCCATGTGTTCAAACAAGTTACTTGAGAGGTTACAAGTGGATCAATTTTTTATGCATGTGTTTTTTCATATGTCATATCATGAGTAATATGATTGTCACTATCATAGCAATCAAAAACATGGCCATTATTTTTCTCAATATTAACCAATAAAGGAAGCTCAAATGAAGTAGGTTCTTATGGTTGTAATGGTTTTTTTGGTAATGGTTGTTGATCTTGATGTGGTAATTTTTTTGTATCTAGAAATGGAGGATCCATTGTATGTGACTCACCTATTTCAAAAGTGTGTATGTGATCAATAAGAATGCATTGTTTAGGTGGTACCACTATAAGAATGCCTTAGATTTAAGATTATATAATTTTAAAAAAATTGTAAGGTTCATCATTAATGGCCATTGTTAATAAAGTCCCATCATGTATTAATTTTACACATCTATGAAGTATATATGGCACAACTTCCATTGAATGTATCCAAGGTCTACCAAAAATTAGATTATAATTAAATGATTGAGACGTTACTTGAAAAGTATAGGAAATGATTTTAGGTCCCAATGTCACATTTAATGTAATTTGACCAATTAGAGGACTATGTGAATTATCAAACCCTTAGATATGCATAATTGATTTTTATATCAAATTAGTGCTACTTCCCATGGTGATTAAAAAATGGATACTAAAAATGTTTGGGATTGATCCATGATAAATGAGAACCCTTTTGAATCATTATTTTGTATCGCCACTTATATGGATAAAATTAACTATTGGTCAATAATATATTTGGATGGTATGTTAATTGGATAAAATGTAGTAAGTTTCACATTATTTTTGAGATATTTCATGATATATGCAAAACAAGTAGGCTCAATATCATTTTAAACCCAAGTTTAAAACAATGTCTCATAAAGGATGTCATTGCAAACATTAGATTACTCTAGAGGCTTAAGTATTGAACTTTTAGTATGTGTATTGCTTAATAAGTCAAAAAAGTCATATCAATTAGATTTTATCATATGTTTGGGATTTGGTGGCACCTATTGTATATTAAAAAGTGTTTATGTAGGTTGGGAAACATTACATCTTTAGGTAACAACAACATGGGTTGAAAGATCCAATATAAGTCATGGGAAAATAATGGATGCAAGATGCTAAGTATTAGTCCAATAAGGCTTGGGTAGAACAAATGATTGAGAATAGGCATGTTGGCATATATATACTAGATCTATGTCATTTCAAGAGGACTTATGGAGATAGATCAAATGTTGTCTCTATATTAACACTCTCTCATTATGTACACATATTTGATTAATAGTTTTGAAAAGACAAGTAACATAGAAAACTATAACAAATAGAAGGCATTGGACCATGAAATAATTTACATATGTGTCAATGGAAAACATGGTTGTAATATTTATTTATTAGGGATCATCAATAAGAAAAAAAATAAAAAAACCCTAGCTAGCCTAGGGTTTGATTTTCAAAGATTAAGTTCACTAAATATATAACCCTAATTTGGATTGTGAAATTTTAATTGGGTAGATAGGGTTAAGGATATAGAAATGATAGGGTGCAAGGGTGAATATAAGATCTACATTAGGCCATTTAATGTGCTAAACTTAGATGTATCATATACTAAATTTATTAAAATGAGATAAGATATAAATGGAAAGAACAACTATGCTAGATATATAAATGACATACATGAGAGTAATTAAATGATTCTTATGTTAATGTAGATCTAGATTTAGTATAGGAAGAAAATAAGTGGGAAGATAGTTCTAGATTAGCTATCAGATTCTAGATCTAGTGTGTTTGGATCTCTATATATTTGCATCAGCTTAGGATGTTTACATAAATGCTAGTGTCTAAGTACTCAAATAGGATGTGACAACCTAGATGTTTGTGGGTTTGAATTTTCCTTCACTTTGGAGTATTTAGATTTGGGCCATGGACTAGTGCTCCTATTGAAAAGGTAAAACCCTAGATTTCCATATTTAATGTGACATTGGGGAATAATGGCTTAGTGGAAACAAGTTTTTGAGTGGACGCCTACATAGGTAATTGCACAAAGTTGGGGGATAAAAATAGCCCTATCTATGGACATGATTTTTATGAAATTTTTGAAATCTAAACTTCTTTAGATAATTTGAGATATCTACACTCCAAATTTAAATATGGTGTAAGAACATAAAATGTATAATTTCAAGTCTAGTTTCTAAAACAATTTTTTTTTAAAAATGGTTAAGTATAACTAGGTCAAACATCTAAAATTTTAATAAGAACTCTTTTTTTTTTTTCAAAAAACATATGAGATAGATGACCATGTTGCACACAATTTTTTGTGCAACACTTAATATTATTTGAAACCATTTGGGGAAAATTTAGATAAGATCTTATAGTAGGTGACATATATTTTTATATACTTTTTCAATCAATACTTTTTTATGAATTCTTCAAGTAAATAGATCCTAAAAATTGATAAAAAAAGGTTATCCATCCATGCGACATGCCTAACTACCTCAAAAAAACAAAAATCAATTTTCTTTGAATGCTTATAGAATTAGGCCTAGTTGGTACCATATAATTTTTTTTTAACTTGGATGAACGAAAGGTAAATTACGTGAACATGTCTAGTCATGTATGTTTGTAGCATGTAGTGGCCTAAAAAAGGCATAGTTGAAAATCAACATAGTTTGAAACCTTAAATTAGTACAAAAATTATACAAATCATATTTTTTGAAAGAGGATAGTATGCTCGTCATGACGGTATCAAGTTTTTGAATTTTCATGTTGAAATTTTTAGTGTATTTGGAAATCAACATTGAAATTTGTTGTTTATTTTCATACTCTTCAAAACTTGATTGTACATTGATAGTCCAAGCCTTTGGCTCAAGAATCCAATCCATTCCCAAGACAAAAGGAACAAGAATTGAATTAAAAATAAAATACCATGATCACATTATTAACTACATTATTAATGTGATCATGTTGATAACATGATCATGTTATATATTCTCAACATCCTAAAACCCAAATAGGAGCCATTAGGTCTAGTAATCTTAAGATCAAATATTGGTTGATTAAGATTATTGTTTGGGACCAATGTTCTTGTCAAGAATAGATAACATTGAATGATAATTGGATATGTATTAACATATGAATAAACTAATTTTTCCTTTGGCCCCAATATGGTGTGCAATCAGGCTAATAGATCCCAGATTGACACTGGATGGAATATTTCCTTGGGCAGAGCTTGGTTGGCCCAAACTACATATCAAAATAAACTAAATACTTATTTTTTTATTATATGGAGTGATTTTAGAGACCCAATTGACATCATATGTACATAAATCCTTTTTAAGTGCTCATTTAACCTCGATTGTGTATTAGATTGAGCTAAATATTCAATTATTTCAATATATTGTGCTATCAAAGCCCTAATTGACATTATATTAAATGAATTACTTACACGGGGACCAGTAACTCTAAATTACAAATTATATTAAATAAAACACTCAATTGTTTAAATATGATGTGCAATTATTGAAAAATATTCACAATGGACATTAGATGGACATAATTCCTTACATGGGGTGAAAAATGCCTTGATTAATATTCTAGGTGGAAGAAGTTAATTACATAGTACTTGGTTGTCCCCAATTGTGTATAGTATTAAAAAAATATCAATTGATTTAACATGGTGTAACTAGAGCCCCAAATGACATTAGATGGATGTAACTCCTTGCTTGGGGATTGGGTGATCCCAATTGCAAATCATGTTAAACCTAAATACTCAATTGGTTCAATATGGTGTGAAATTAGGGATAATAGAACCCAACCAACATTATATGGACAAAATTACTTTTATGAGGCTCAGTTGGCCCCAATTATGTATAATATAAAACCAAACACATGATTAGATACATATAGTTTACAATTAGGGCCAATGAAGTTGTAATTAACATTATATGTATTTAATTAATTACATGATCCTTGGTTGGCCATAATTGTATATTCAATAGAACTAAATAATTGGTTGATTCAATATGTTATGTATTTGGGACCAAAAAATCCCCCTTTTGATAGTATAAGGATTAAATTTATTACACAAGGCTTTTTTATACTAAATTTCATATCATATTAAACCAAATATTATTTAAATTGAATTGGTCCTCATTTCATATCAAATTGAATCAAACACTCAATTATTTGAATATGTGTGAAATCAGGACCCTAATTAAAATTATGTTGACACAATTCCTTGACCAAGCCTCTATTGGCCCCATTTATGTATCATCTAGAACCGAATAGTCAATTGGTTTAATATGGTATTCAATTAGGGCCAAGTAACCCCAAATTTTCATAATATATGAATGTAATACCTTGCACATATATCCTTTGGACCAAATTGCATATCAAATTGAAAAAATAATTATTTCTTTTAATATGGTGAGCACTTGGATCCCCAATTGATATCTTATGAATGAAATTACTTACATTGATGCTCAATAGGCCCTTGAGATCAATTTATCCCTAATTAACTTCCTTTATATATAGTAAGAATTAAGTTCACAGGGATGAACATGGTTAAAATTATATAACTCATTACCATAATTGACTTCATAAGCTCAATCTATGATGATGTGGGGGATAATTGATCTAAAATTCACATTATTTACTCACATATCTAGGTTCAAGGGGCTCAAATTTTCCCCAATCCCCATAATGATTGTACCTTATATACCCTAAAATATATACCCTAATCCCTAATCCCTAAAGTTCTTAATCCCTAGACTCTAAACCTTAAATATAAACTCTTTCAACCTTTAGACAATCATTTTACTCCAAATTAACATCATTAATACTAGAAACGAAGTTCACAGGGCTCAATTTGGCCTAAATCACCCTTTATCATCATTTAGACTAAGAATTAACTGCACATTTAACAATCTCAATTTAGTCCCAATTAACATCCTTTATAGTAATAATTAGGTTTGAACAAGGCATAAAGAAATTAGACATTAATATACATGTCCTTAAACCTAAACTCTATGCACTAATCCCTAGTCCCTAAAACATAAGTTGTAAGCCCTATGCCCTAATGATCAGTACATGCCAAAAATATACATGACTTATGATATAACTGATTTTATCATGAGATGCCATAAAATGCATTTTTTAAATCTATGGTCAAAACTTAGCCTTTGTAGTACCAATATAACTATGCATTTGAAGTAGATTGGGGCTATCTTGAGTTGCTTCAACCTAATTAACCAAAGAGGAGGATATAATTGATTATTTTAATTGAGGAGCCTTTTTAGGCCAATTTAAAGCCCTTCAATAACAATATATGATTTGGGAAAAATTGAAAGATTGATCTTCTATCATGAATTGATCTAATTAGTCTATTTATGCAATTCCCTGTGTGATCTGGGCAAACCCCTAACCCAAATTTATGGCTCAATCAATTTTATAACATGTATACAACATATACATGGCATAATTGACTCTAATTTTATCATAAATACAAACATTAAGGTAATCAAGTCATAAATAGGTGAAAAAGTAGATCAAATTTTCTTGAATTACCTTAGCATGATTGGACCCTATATCTGATATCTTAAAACCTATACCATTTAAATTTAACCCTAAACATTATACCATTTACATTAAACCCTAATACATAATCCTTAAACCCCAAACCCTTTAAAATATAGACCCTAAACCCTAAAACAAAAAATTTAACCCTAATTAGCATCCTTTATATATATAGTAATAATTAGGTTCACATGGATGAAATTAGTAAAAATTGCATCACTCAATACCATAATAGAATTTGTACACTCAATTTGTGATGATCTGGGGGTAATTGATCCCAAATTCACATTATTTACTCATAGATATAGGCTCAAGACTCCCAAATTTCCCCCAACTACCTACATGATTTACCTTATATACCCTAAAACTTATACCTTGATCCCTAATCCTTAACATTCCTAATTCCTAAACTCTAAACCATAAATATAAAATCTTTCAACCTTGATCCAATCATTAGCCCAAATTAATGTCATTTAGACTAAGAATTAAGTTCACAAGGCTTAGTTTTGCCTAAATCACATGACTGATTGCCCCATTTGACTAATTCATTCAATCTACATGATGACATTAAGGGTATAATGAAAAACCAAAAACATAATATATAGTCATAAATGGGTCCAAATGATTCAAATTATCCTCAATTATCTTTGTGATTGACCTTATGTACCCTAAACCATATATACATTAGAACCTAATCCCTAAACCATAAACCCTAAACACTATACCCTAAATTGTAAACCATAAGCTTTCCCTAGTTACCAATCGATTTAGTCCCAATTAACATGCTTTGTAGTAAGGATTAGGTTCACATAACATAGAGTGATTAGAAAAATTATATATATGTCCTTAACCCTAAACTCCATGCCCTAATCCCTGATCACTAAAACATAAATTTTAATCCCTATGCCCTAATTCCCACTACATGACACAAAGATACATGTCTTACGATATAAATGATTTTATAAAAAAATGTCATAAAATGCAATTTTTAAACCTATAGACAAAATTTAGCCCTTGGAGTATCAATCTAGATATGCATCTAATGTAAATTAGGGTTATTTCAATCCCCTTCAACTTAATAACATGACTATAAAATGTGATTTGGGGGTTAATCAACTCCAATTTACCCTAATCATCATCACAGTTGTACCGTATATACCATAAAACCTATAACCTAAGCCCTAATTACTAGAGTTCATAATCCCTAAACTATAAACCATAAATATAAACTCCTTCAATATTGAATCAATCATTTAACCCAAATTAACATCATTTGGACTAACAATTATCTTTATGATTGACCCTGTGTACCCTAAACCTAAGCCCTAGACACTATACCCTAAATTTTAAACTAAAAACTTTCCATATTTACTAATCAATTTAGTCCTAATTAACATCATTTATAGTAAAAAATAGGTTCACACATGGCATAGAGTGATTAGACCTTATATACACCCTTAAACCCAAACCCTACATGCCCTAATCCATAATCCCTAAACCCTAAAATATAAATTGTAATCCCTAAAACATAAATTGTAATCCCTAGTCCTTAAACCCTATGAACTAATGCCTTAAGCATTAATCCATAATCCCTTATTTATATTAAGTATAACATGATTGCATTATTTAATAATGCGATCATGTGATTCTTATCATAGGTAACACTTGGTTCTTATTACCAATTACTAACCCCAAAGCTTATATTGACAATAACATTATTGCGTTATTGTCAATATAAGCTTCTCAATGCGTTAGATGGGGCAAAACATTATACAACACATAATACAACCACATTATTATTATTTTAGAATAAATTCACTTATCAATGACTATTTTTAACCCAAATCAAGAATTTTTTCCCCACAAACATTCTTTATGTACTTTTGTAAGATTTGCGATATTTGTGTACTTGACCCCACCTTTGAAAATTTGTCAATTGTCCCTTTTTATGGGTGCCAAATCATGTTCAAAGAGGAAGAGGAAGATGTTGAAGAAAAAACACTAGAGAAATTAGAATATTGGAGAGAGAAACACAAGCTACAAATGCAAAAACTTCATGGTAGATAGGGTATAAACCCTAATCTTGATGAACAACTGCCATAGATAATGAGCCGATTGATGATATTGAATTAAAAAATGATGAAATAGACTATAATCAATTGAATAATGTTCAAATTGATGATAATTAAATGAATAATAATGAAATTTAAAATAATGAATTGTTTAATGTTGGGAGTTCACATTCAAAGTTCAAAGTTTTTGATTTTGTTGATGATGAGTCTATGTATGATGCTTCACCCCCCCCCCCCCTCCCATATATGAATAAAATTTGATGGAAATAAATAATGATAAAATTAACCATCAATAAAATTTCGTGGAAACATATAATTAATAAATTAACAATGAATAAAATGTCATCCCACCTCTAAAAATGAAAGTAATAATGATTTTGAAACACCCTCTCAACAAATTCCACCATTACCAACACCTCCAAGAATTGTACATAGAAAAGACAAGTACTTAATTAAAGTCAATAAAAATATTTTAGAACCAATGCATAAGAAAATGTTTGATCACCATTCAAGAAGACTGGCTTAACAAATTTGGTATACTTTCTTTCATAATTTGGAGTATGATAGTCAAAGAGGTCAATTATTTATTTCATTGATAAAATTGACTAAGATGAGACCTATAATGTATACATTAGGACTAAGAACATCTAACATGGATGATGAAAACAATTAAATTATTGAAAATCTATGTGATGCATATCATATTATAGGCCCAAAATCATGCACCAAAGATTGTAATGTTGCCCAACGTATACTTATAACTTGTGTAATTAGTGACAAAATAGGAGAAAATGAATTGTTTAAAAAATAAGTCAAACACTTAATATAAATAAAAATATAATAATGAAATATATTAAAATATGTGAAATACTTAATGAACCTAATACCAATGAGCTCTGAGAATTCTCTAGACGACTTCCATGAAATGACAAGGCTATAGATGATACTCTCAAAGAGTTACTTGCTCAATTTTGGAAAGACAATACAAGATTTTTGCCCAATTAAAGACAATTGTACTCTATGTTTTTGGATAAACATCCAAAAATTTCTATTTTTCAAAACCTTTTTAAATAAATCATATACACACCATTTATTATTGTAGGCAACATGTTGAATTTTCAATGATCTATGATGTTTTTTGTCATATTCATTGTACTTTGCATACTAAAAATATTTTACAGGTGTGTAGCATTGAATTCACACCAAAATCAGCTAGGGAATTTATTCCAACTATCTTTTGCAAAAGACTGGATGAATAATTATTTTACAAAAAATCATGTTTAAATAGAAATTACAGCATTTGTGGTGGATTGCCAAAATTAAAAAAATGTATCCATGAAGAGATTACAAATATAATTTGGCATGAATTATTTGTTTTACATAAATATAAATATGTGAATGATCAAGTAAAATATGGAAAATAATCTAAAAGGTGTTCACTTGTTACAAAAAAGATACCTCTTTCTGATTTTTTGGTCAAATTTAGGGAGAGGATTATTTTTGAGTATGCAAGGTAGACACAGGGATAGATGGTTGGATGAACATTTCAAGATAAGAAAGGATACATTACCACTCTGTTAAATTGTTTTAGTAGTTGATGTTTATAAAAATTACACATTCTAATCGAAAATGGAAGTTCAATTGTAGTATTACAACTCATCACAAGTTTCCATATTTGTGCATATAGAATTCATGCATGCACATGATAGTATAGATAAATAACAAAAAATATTAAGGGAGTACCATTTCTATATCAGTGATGACACATCACATTATTTAAAGTATGTGCAAGGTTATTTTAAAAAGTTATATGAATAGTTTAGTTAGAGGAGCATTAATTACAATCAAAATTACATCTGGTCAGACAATTTCATATCACAATTCAAAAATGTATAGATTTTTTATTGATTGAGCAGGATGCACATTACCACTAGTGTATAACACACTTGGAGTTTCACCAAGGATGGTAATGGAAAAGGGGATCATCATGGTGTTGGATCATGTGTAAAAAGAGATATTACAAGGGAGGAATTGAAATTTGAAGAGGGTGTTCATTTGACAGATGTAAAAACTATGGTTGAAAGGTGTAATGAGAACATGTGTTATGGTGCTCAACCAAATTCTACTATTCATAGACATTTTTGGTTAATAGAGGAATAATGCTTGGTAAAGTATGAGGATTACATGACTCTAATAGGTGTTTTCACTTGTATTTTCACCCTTTGAGAAGATGTGTCATCTCTCATCATCCAAGTGGCACAATTGAGACACCTCTAAGATTGTGGGTAGCATATGAATGAGGTAAATCTCTAGATAGGGCTAGTTCCTTGATGTACCACTATGGATCACTACTACACCTAAACTTTGTGAGGGAAAAAGGGAGAGATAAAACTAAAATAAAACTATCCTAAGGGAGGTGATACACCAAATAAGTTGATGACTTCCAACTAACTACATGTTACACATGAAAACAAAGGACTAACCAAACATACACTTTTCTAATTTGAATCTTCTCAAATCAATTTTTTGTTATGAGGTTATGCTTGAATGTTTAGGCTAGGATGGCTAGACAAGAGGCCTTGAATGGAAGGATAACTCACTCAACCTTGACACTTCCTAGAACACTTCACATGACCTGTAAGAAGAAGCTACAATAAGTGAGAGAGTTAGACAACATGCTAAAGAATCCATAGTCTTCACTAAGCAAGATCCATAATTCAAGTAAAAACACTATGAATAGTTATGGAAGAGGTAAAAATTAGAAATATTATTGATCAAATGGTATGAAAATGAGCATAGATTCACCATACTTAGGTGGAGCATGATTTATAAAATCCAAAATGGCTAGTCATTATAGAAATTGAGAGAGAGAGAGAGAGGAAAAGAAAGAATTCCAAAGGTCACAAGGACACTTTTAAAGATAATTTAATGAGTTAATTGTGCATGGTAATAGGATTTTAAATGGATCATGCAAGTTCATAAGAGACAAGTGGCTATTCAAGGCATGAAACTCTTGAAAAGCGGTATAAAATTCCCTTTACTGGCTCAAAAAGCTACCTTCATGATTTATCCCTGTTTCAACATCCCAAAACTAACTAAAGATAGGTATTATGATTGGAATGAGAGGTAAGTCTTCAAAACATAGCTCTCCATGCATTGTTTTTAGTCTTAGTCATCTAAAATCTTCCCAAAATGATCTATCACCATGTACAATCTAAGAGACTCCTCTTTTCCACATCTTGCACACTTGGCCTAGAATTTGGATTCAATTTTCCATGAAAATTCATAAAAGAGAGTGAATTAAATGTGTCAATACCTTAATCTCCTTAGAGTCATCAATCACACCTTAAAATCACTTCCACTTGGAGTTTTCACACTTCTCACTACCATGTTCACTATGCCAGCTTTGACTAGCTCAGATGAGAGATATTATTTGAGTACTTAGGAGATTTGAAAATTCATGAAAATAACATGTGGAGTAATATTAATTTCTAATATTCCTTCTAAAGTTTATTTCATCTATTGAAACCTCTTTCAACTTGCAAAATGCAAAAAATAGTCATATACACATTATTTTATACCCCATTCATATAATTTTGTATAGCTAATCCTGATGGTACAGAGCTTGACTGAGCCTTATACATCATTCAATAATAATATTTTGAAAACTATGTCATTAGATAAGCTTCCCATACTCATTTCTACAATCAAGTCCTTGTAAGGGTTTAACAAGGTTTTAGGCCTATATTACCCTCTTTAGGTTTATTCATGTAGATTTGATGTTCAAATTATAATCCAATGCCTCAAAATGGTTTTTTATGACCCTATAAATCTCATGCAATTTTATTTATTCTCCATTTAAATCATCAAAAGAGATATGAGCTTCCAAACCTCGCATATCAAGCTTATTTTCTCCCTTTCCTATAGGTTTGACTTGTCTTTGAGCCAAAAGATGACCTCCTTATGTTTCCTATGCAAATTGAAATATTTATCACACATATAGTTACCCTAAAAACATTCTAAAATCCATTGGGATGCTTATCTTATGTTATAATTAAAGATGGCTTCTCATTTGGGCACTATGCCTAACCATGACTAATAGCCTGTCTACACCTTAAAGCCCAAAATGACTTTTTGTTGGATTTTCCTACATCCAAATAGATTATAAAAATATATAATGACCATATAAACATTATATAACATTTTATAATTCTCAAACTCAATTTAAAAGTGAAGGTGACTATCCATTTGGCTTCTAGGCCAAAACCCTAGCCTTTAGGCTTGGCTAAAACTCTTGTGGATTTAGACCACCTATTAAGTTTCACCCTTTCTTGATTGGTTTCACATGTTTTAATAGTTTTAATGAAAATTATTAGAAATTATTTAAAGGTTCACATAACTCCTGGTCCATCATTTCATCCCTTCTTTCCAAACTTACCAGTTTATGCATGAGGGGAAGTGCCTTCTCTTTGAGATAAAATAGAAGGCACTTCCCTTATTTATTCAAACCATTTGGATGTTTTATAGGGTTATCCAAGTTTTAAATATTATATATACTAAAATTTATCCCTTTATATTATCAATATTCCCCCAAAATTCAACAAAACCTAGACAAGTTATGTAAAAAAACACTATGCACAGTGTTTTGGTGTGAACTGTGTCTATTGGATTAGAGCCCCTCCTCTATGATTAATATTAATATTAATATTATGAGGATTTAATTGGATTAAATCCATAATTTTAATTTATTTAAAACAAATTTATCATTAGGATCCTTTCAAACTTTGTTTTTTTCACCCTTCACCTTGATTGGCCTAGACTGTGTATGACTTCTAATTGTGTTCTGCCTTAGGGTGTTGTCCCTATAGGTATTCCTAGCTTGAGTTTGACCTTAAAAAATTGGGTCAGAATTTATTGAATATTTCCATGGTCATTTATAAATTTTTGAACCTATTTTCACCTTTTATAAGCTAGATCATCACTTAGACACCTTGTTAGCTTATTGTCTACTTACAATCAGTTGTAGGTGCTCATTTCCTATGAAGGGACACCTATAGGTGTTCATGAAGATTTGAAACACCATTAACCAACACTTCTTAATGGTCTATATTCCCATATTATTCCTTTCACCCCATAAAGTTTTACAAACATGGGAATATGCCTTGGCTTTCTAAGATTGGATGAAGGGGTCTCTTATAGCTTAGACCTATAAATTTCACTCCCAAATTTAGTGGTTAAAGATACAAATTTAGGCCTCAAAATAACCAATATCTATTGATCAGATTCTCTCCAAAAATTTTAAATCTCTTGTATTATGTAGGTGTTATAAGGTTTAGTCACTTAGATGCCTAAAAACTTTTAGAAATCTTGTTATATGAGCATCAGTAAAAAGCCTTGGATCTCTATTTTTGCACTTATAGGAATCATGTTTCTAAACAAGTCTTTACAATTTTGGAGATAATATCCCATTTATATTATGTCAACCTCATACTTCAAAAGGGTTTTTTATGCTCCACATAACATGCCATGATTCCAAAGAAGGTTCCAACATGTTCTAATCTCCTAAGTGACACTTCAACTCTCTTTTAAGCCATTTATAGGTGGATGTTTTCATGTATAGGTATTAATATAGAAATGGGTAGTGAGCATGGGATATATATTTTTGTGATAAGATTTAATGCTTCTCAAAGTTTTATAATTCACTCTATGAATTTGAAAGATTTGGATCAACAGTCAAAGCTCCCCTTCCATCATGATGTCATCAAAGTTAGACCCCTGTAGGTAGACATTCTTAGTTATATGCAAGAAAATAATGATTTTAGGTAGTTTACATTATTTTATAACCTTTTATGAGTTGTATATCCATCTCAAAACTTCCAAATTAACTTTCCACACCTTAAAAAATTTGAAACCACCAATAAGGCTCTTATCATAACATGATGTCATCATGATATACCTATGTATGCACCTTAAAAGGTATTCAGGTAGTATGTATGAAATGGTATGTACCAAGGAATATACCTAATAAAATCAACTAATCTCCTTTAAATATATAAAAATGAATAATTATTGTATTTCAAATCTTGAAACAAGATCACACTTCTCATTTCAACATATTACTTTCATGTAGGTGATCTTGTAGGTAGAGTTAATGGCAGAAAGTTGTGTGAGTAACTATATTGATTGTCACAATCCTTATTATAACAAGTGGAAAAATTTACTTGATTATTTATACTATGAGAAAATACCCAACCCTTCAAGACCATATTCATAACCTCCATGTATATGTTAAAGGCATTAACCCAGCTCACTAAGTTGACGGTGCATGATAGTCATGGAACCAATCTGACTGCATGGTTCTTTGTGATTGAAAATCATGGAATATTGGTTTATAAGTATTATTTAAAAGATAAAGTAAATAAGAGAACATTTACAACATTTTAGTTAAATTATAACAACCCTCTAGAATCATTATCAAATTATGAATCTCCTAAAAATGGAGAAAACATGCATGTTACATAGAAAAGTGCTTCCTCTTGAAAATTAAGATGATTTTCATATCAAAACACCTTTGAAAATGAAAATAGGAATGAAAAAAATTAGAGGGAATAAAAATCATATGGAATCAAACTTAGCAACTAGATTTTATGGAATCATCCAAACAAGAGAAAAACTTATAGGGTGCACAAATTGGCAAGCAGAAAAACATAGTCAGCTTGTAAAGGATGGCTCATACAGCATTGTTGATCAATATTCAAATATTTTTATGTAAATTAATCTCTTTAAGTTAAATTTTACCTCCCAAATACATTTGACCTCAAACCTCTTCAACTATTCCTAATGTTTTATTATCTTTAGGAATCTAGTGTTTAGATCCTAAATAATAACGGCTTGGAATAATAGGAAAAATCTATTTTAATGGGGAAAAATATGGATTTTAAATAGGTAATTTTACAAGAGGTATAATAATAAACTTATCTTAAATTAGGATAAAATTAATGATTCTAAATATGGTAATTAAAAAATAGGACTGAGACACTATCCAAAATCTGAACTTGGTTTTCATTTTATAATTGGACAAGAGCACTAAAAATAAACACCTTGGTGTCTAGTGCTATATTCCCTCCCTAGTGATATTGTCCTCATGATCTAATATTTCTAGGTTTTATTTTCCAAGTTAATGTGAGCTTGTATACCAAATTTTAGGGATTGGAAATTAATAGATCTCTCTATAGGTCCGTTTTAGTCTTCAATAACTATATCTATATACACACATGTAAACAAAAAATACATTAAAAGAAAAAGGGGAAAAATAAGGTTAGGTGAAGAATGAATTCATGATATATAACCCCTATTACCCTAACCTTTGATTATATTAACACTCAATCTAGGGTCTCAAATCAAATGTAGTTCTCCCTTAGGGAACATGCATAATCAACACACATTATAAATACAAGACTGAATTTCACCTAGGCCCTTCTTTGATCAAGCATGTAAGTCTATGTCTAATATAGAGAATCTAAGCTATACTATTTATTTATTTTTATTATGTCTAATTTTCCAAAGTAGTAAGTGTTAGATATAAAATTCCTTGTGTAGTCCTTTATATAAGAGACTCCTTATTTTGAATTTGGGAGCTTTATTTACATTTGGCCAACATTGGAAAACTTAGGAATGAAGTAAATAAATGGGGTAAGACTCATATTATGAAATAAATTTATCATTAGAGCTTAACTTGACTTTGGATAAGAGTAATAAATACTATAAACCTTGGGTTCTAGCACTGTAGTCCAATCCCAACACTCCTATCTTATAGGTTGAGGACTAGGGTGGATAGAACAAGCATTGAAAACCTAACTTGGCTAAGGTGGAATGACCATTTGAAAGGCTTGGGGTGACTAGGAATGGGTAAAAATATGACTCAAGCTTAGAACAAGACCCAAATAGATAAAATGAAAGACATGACTAAATGTGTTTAAAGCTCATAGTCTCTAGTCGAAGTCTCCTTTGAAAGAACTATGAAAAGGCATGATATGTATGGTTGTTTGACCAATTTAGGGTGTATATATTTTCCCCCCTTTTAATCTAGTGATGAAGTGAAATGAAGTACTAGATTAAAAAGAAAGAAATAAGACACATACCTAAACTTACCTACGTGGAGATAAACATGCTGAAAAAGGGTCCAACTTCCTATCTAGGGAAGTGGATGGAGAGTTGAATAGTGCTTGGAACAAGAAATAATCCTTGAAATTGATTCCCCTATAGTGAATCTAACTAGAAATGATAAATTCTTAGAGGCCCAAGACTAATGTCTATCTTTTGTCCCAAATAAACTCATGTAATCTAGGCTGTGTGTATAGACATTATATGCTATGAAGAGAAAGATTTATCGTGCCCCCACTCTAAATAATTTGAATTAGAACTAATAAGTACTTGAAAGTCTAAAACCAATGTCTATCCTCTATCCCATAGAAACTCCTAGGTCTAGGTGATACTATGGACCAATCTCTATAGATGATCATACGGTCCAACCTAGTGACAACTTGGGTATACTTGGGTGTAATATAAAAACTTTGGTAAATGTCTAAGAAGAAAATAGCATATCTTACCATTCCAATATATATAACCCTAGATGATGAAGAACATGGACATCTATGCCATGACCCAAAATATGGTATGTGAGTGATGCATCTATATAGTCTAGTAATCCATATAACCACATGTGAAATGAGCTATTGTGTCATGTTCCATGTGAAAAATTAGAGATAAAAAACAATGTGCTCTACACTATGCCTATAATCTTCTATCTGGTTTGTAAGTATGTCATGTTGTATAAAGCTATATGTGTGAGACATGTAGTGATTTACATGCCCCCAAATTTGATATCCAGTCTAGAACTATATCAAAGTGACTATGAATCCATATGATCTGAACCATTATATATCTAAGTAGTCTATTTATCTATAAACTGAAGGTATGTCCCTTTAAATGTCTTGAGTAATGATGAATGACCCATGTAATCTAAATCATTATATATCTTGACCCATCTGATCTGAATTTGATAATTTTGACTATTAGAGGTGTAAAAACCATTGATAAGTGACCCATGTAGTCTAAATCAATGTATATCTTGACCCATCTAAGCTAAATCTAATAATTTGACTATTCGAGGTGTAATAACCATAGTGTATCCATATATGAGAGTGGATAGGTGTACTAGGTAGGTGTAGGAATAAGAATAGTAGGAATGATGCCCCACTTTTGGGGAGAGGGATGAAATTTATAATGGAAGAGGTTGAGCCAAAAGTGATGACTAGTGGCATAATGCTAGGAACAAGGTTGGTATAGTTTCAAATTGATTTGTGTATTTGATTGATTGTTTAGATTGATTTATTTTAAAGTTGAATGAGATTTGATTGGTGAGGACCAAGTTGTTTAAAATTTGAACAAGTTGTTATTGGTGAGAATGAATTTGTCTGTATTTGGGTTCAAAATAGGTATACAGATGTGTGTGTTCTAGAGTAGGCAAATGATGTAATAAGAGATCAAAGTTTGCTACATATTCAAGACACTGTCATCATGTTTATGTGGAATAAAATGGTTTGTAAAATAAAGCTACAAGGTTCAAGTTATGGGTAAAATAGCATTTTGCTTTGAATGAAAAAAAAGTTGTTTGATATAAGACAATTGGATTGATTCTTGATTCATTTGTGCATTGACTAGTTTGATATTTGAAACTCTGGAGTAGGAGATATTCTAAAGAGATGAAAACCTATCATGACCTAGTTTGAGTAGTTGGTATCCTAGATTGAGGTTGATGGAGAGCTTACCCTAGTAAGTGGCTAAAATGTGTGATTTTGACCTATTTGGAAGCCTATTTTTGATGATATTGACCTATTTTAAAGATTTTTAAGAAATTTTTATTAGATCAAGTGCTCCTATCCCTCTTTCAACGCTATTGTCAAGGCTCCAACACTATTTTCCAGGTTGTATCACTCCTATCTAGTGTTTTTGTCTTGGACCAAGTGTTGTTATCCTAGAGGTTGAATTTTTTGAGCTATTGCTTAGTTTAGTTATTGTGTTTTTGCTTGGTTGTTGATTTGGAATGGTTAAATGATGTATATGCTATTTTTTGGTGTTTTTGTTTTGTAGGGTGAGGTATGGATGAGAGATTTTTATAGAGGTTAGGCTATGGAGACACTGATATTGTTGCCTTTATTGGCTAATGAGAGCGTTATGATGGATAGAGTAGGGTTGGGTCATGTGTGTGACTTAGGCCCTATGTAATGGATTAGGTATATACTTATTACCTTATGTGAGAGTTGGAATGTATATATGTGTACTTTTTGGCTTCTTACTAGGGAGATTATGATTATTCTAGAGGATGTATACCATATTTTGCATTTGTCAATTAGTGTACATCAGATGACATTGTAGAATGACATGGGTATAAATGCTATTGATCATCCATATTTTTATTTTGCTAATTTTCCCTTAATAATACATAGGAGAGGTAGTGATTGTGATGTATTATTGTCAATTATTATGCAGTTGAGTATTCCATTCCTGTGAAAGTGGTTGGATATGTTGTTGGCCTCATTTGTTTCTATAGATGGGAGTGGGGTATCAATTTCATACAGGATGCATAGGATCATAAGTAGTATAGAGGTGTATGGTAATATGTTCTCATGGGGTAAGACTATTCTTACCCACTTATATAGAGATCTATACATGTTTACTCAGGAGGCATTCAATGGTGGTCTGAGCGTGCCTGCTTTATTGCATTGTTGGGCCTACAAGCACATAGTGTTTATACAGCCACTGAGATTACTAAGAGAGAGGTGGGAACCTTCATATCCATATGGGAAGTACTGGACAAGCTCATTGGCTATCAGGTCTATTTAGATGGATCACTATAGATTAGTCTTAGAAAGATTGGTGGCTCATGATATCATATGGAGGCCCTATAGATGATTTTATAGGTTGCTTGAGGATGGAGTGCAATTGCATTATATTAGCGTTAGTTATTGGTTACATGAATATTGTCTTATAGTGTATGAGTGTGTGGGTGGGGAATGCGAAGGCATTGATGAGAGTAGGAGCTCATGGTATGCATACTAAGGCTGAATTATCACCTCTACCCTTGGATGTATGGGATGTAGCTATAGATATTCTTGATGTAGAAGATTTTGGTTTTATAGAGGCATATACCACATGGTGGATGAGGCATCGGTGGGGTCTTTTATATCCTACTGGTGGAGGAGATGCCCTTGAGTATGAGGACCTAACTCTAATATAGATGATGGGAAGTAAGTATCATTTATATTTGATTTATGTATAAGTTATATTATGTGCATGTTTTATCTTGTTTTGAAAATGTATGTCTAACATAGTGTTGTAATTTTATTTGCAGGTAGAGTGGAAGGTGCTCAAGATGAAGCACAAGACTGGGCAAGAGGTAGAGATGATGGGTTTTGGAAGACCATCATTGAGTCTATACTTCATGAGCTCACATGGAATGTTTCTCATGATGCAGTGGAGGAGGGTTTGATAAAGCAAGTGATAGTTACAACTAGTATATGTGCTCATTTTGTTGGTAGGGATGTTATAGCTACAACTGCATATGTTAAGGTAGTGGGAGAGAGAGATGAGATGAGGGGTGAAAGAGATAAGCATAAGATGCCTCATAATTATGGATTGGTGAGTACATAGATTATGAATGAGTACATGGATTTGTAAAGGTGGTATGAGGACTTGAATGAGGAGCATGGTCGATTACTAGAGAAATATAGTCAACGTAAGAGGCATTCAAGAGCTCGAAGAGGTATGGGGATGTTGAGCATGAAGCTAGACTATAGGACTAGTAATAGAGGAGAGAGTGAGATTGAGAGTGAGGGCATGACACCCATTCATGATTGATTTTATTTGATAAAATGTACGTGTATTTTAAAACTTTATTATATATATATATATATATATATATATATATATATATATATATATATATGGATACTAGTTTTTGGTTTTGACTCATGCATACTATGTTATGGGATTTGAAATATATTGTTAAATTTAGTGTAATTTATTGATTAGAAGTAATTGATCTGGTGTTAATGTTGAAGGTTGTATATGTTTGGTAAAATGGTACTTGGGATATGTGAGTTGATATTTTTGATAAGTGTGATGTTAGGTTTGTATTTTTCTTTGTATGTAAGTAAAAAAAATATTTGGTTTGTGATTATATGCGAGAAAAAAATTTGTTGATTTTTCAATTGGTAGATTATTGGGATAAATTGAGATGGTTTGGGATTGGTAAATTATTGGGATAACTTTATTTTGTTTTGAGATTGGTAAAGTGGGATTTGGATAAGTTGATTTGGTAAGATCTAGACTTTGACAGGGTAGTTTTGGCTATGGATAGTTATTGGAAATTCAGAATGTTAGTTGTTAGTATGTGGGGATGTAAGATAGCATGTTGTACATATTATTTTCTTCAGAGTGTCTCAAGAATACAAAGGCTAGCTATACATTTGGCTCTATCATTTACCTTATAAGTGAAGCTTACAAACTAAAACTTGTATGACTGTAAATTATATTATTCTATGTCGTATCACTATCTAAACCATATTGGCCAATTAAACAAGTGCCCATACTACTCATGTTGTGTAGGAATGTGACCTATATATGATACTATTTTTTTTGCTAACTATATTTATGTGTGAAAATTTTACAAAATTTAACTTTATTAGTTGTGCAACTAAAATTGTGTGCTGTGAAGAAGGCTCTTTTGTCTGTAATCAAATACCATGTGGCCTCTATTATGATGTATATGACTAAGTAGTATATCAAAATGGATTTAAAACCTATGATGAGGGCTCATTTAATCTTAATTGTAATGGGTTTTTACATGAGATAAGACCTAAAAAATATGGTCATAATAAATATTTCTCATGAGAAGTACTCTGTTGTGTGGGGCCATTTAATCTTAACCATAGTGGATTTTTACATGGGATAGGACCTAGAAAATCTTCTTGTAGTGAATATTTCTCATGAGTAGGACTCTGTTATGGTCCTTATGACTCTACTGCATATGTATATGGAATTACACTATGTATTCCTTAGACTATGGTGTTATATGTAGGTTTTCTCACTATACTTGTTTCCAAACCTTTTGAGGTATTGGAATAGGAGATCTCCTATGAGATTCTATCCTAAAAACTGCATTGCACTCATAATGAGTGACCAATAATTCCTGTAAAAGAATGCCCTGAGATGACTCAGTCATGGAAAAATGAGGTCTAGGGTTCCATGATGCAGGATATCTTGATGCCCCCTATGTGAATGATATGATGTTATTATCTACACATCTAAGAATGCAATCCACGAGCCCATAACAATCATTATCTCTCTCTCCATGGATATGATGATAGTTATAAAAGGGTTGGTGTGGATGTCTATGTAAGAGATTTGGATGTCATCAATGAGTAGAAGGCAATGTGATTAACCTCTTATCTAGTAGTGATAATAATATGGTAGATGGGCTGCCTTGCTCTGAATCAAACTATAGTGGTGCCTTGTTGTTGTTCTTTGTAGTGGATATTGTAGGTTGTGCTATGGAAACTATATTTTTATTCTTGACTGGTTGATTTTCTAGTTGTGATCTCCTATCTTGTTTAGGACATGGTGGACGCTAAGTGGTAGAAGCTATATTTGAAGATTTTGTTGTGAAATCTAAAGTGATCTGATCAATTGAATCTACCTCAATCAATCCCAATTTATTTTCCAAAGATAAAACTATATAACACAAGTGTCTGAAAGAAGACTCTATATGATATAGTATATGCTTGAGTAGAGGTTGGTGAAACCCTTTAACAAAGATATGTTGAATCTCTAGATTTGTTGGTTTATATATCAATCTTAATATGTGAGCCTTGAATATTAAGATATACTCACTAATTGGCTCTAAAGAATTATGATGTAGTGTGGAAAGTTTCCCATATGTAACATGATGGCCCATGTTTATGATGTAATATCTAAAAAATGCCTCCTTTAAGTCATCATATATGTGCAATGAACAAACAAGGATTAGATGAAAGAACCAATTTTGTGCTTCCCCCACTAATGTCTACTAAAATAACTTGAGTAGAATTAATAGGCTCATATGAGATGCCAAAGCCTTTCAAAATGCCTAAAGGTGTACAAATGGATCTCCAATTCCATCCAAATAAGGTAATGATGGTATCTAGAAATGCTTAGGTAATGAAGCTTTTATGAATGTCTTCAGAATAGGGTTACCATGTAGATCATTGGAATATTTTTAAGACTTGTAATCTTTGTTTTCCAAGGTAAGGATATTTACTTGGTGTTGTAATTCAAAAACATCATGCATCATAGAGATGATCTCCTAGGATGGTACATTAGTATCTTAAAGTGGTTCATTTAATCATTAAATTTGATTATTAATTTTAACCATGGGAATACTACATTTATAAATTGGATCATAAAGAGGGGGTGCGCTCACTTGAACCTTGGGAGTAATGGTAACTTAGACCTTATTGGAGGGATGTGGGCTACCATTTTCTTTAGATGAAGAGTGAGAAATGGGTTATACTTTAGTGAGGGGTAGCTTGGGAGATTCATTGATATCTTTATGTTTTAGTGAATCACATTCTAACTGAGTAGAAGATGTGCTATTGGCATTAAAATGTGCATTATTTGAAATGGAATCATTCATAGAAGTAGAAATAAAATTTGGAAGTGAGAGAGAGAAAGGTGCATTATGTTTGAGAGGAGTGAGAGAAAAGCTTGGAACATGACATGCATATTCTTCTTCACTATGTGCATAATTATCATCATCATTATCATATATGTAATATTGTTCATAATCACTCTCATTTTCATATTCATTGGCATGATCACTATCATATTCATTACCACTTCCATCATCGCTAGGGAGAGGTGTAATAGAAGAATTTAATTATTTTTTAATATTCAATAAATTATCATTTGAAATTGGAATATCATGTGTATCTATGTTATCCATGGATGACAGACATGCATTTTTTTCTTGTGCAATATGAGAAGTAAGAGAAGGATATTTTTCATTTGAACATTCTTTTGATAAAGTAGAGTTAAGAACATGAGATATATGATTTGAACTATGCATTGGTAATTTTATTATATTGCTTTTATATTTTTGTAATTTGAACATTGAAGTATCGAGAGAGAGAGAGAGAGAGAGAGAGAGAGAGAGAGAGAGAGAGAGAGAGAGAGAGAGAGAGAGAGAGAGAGAGAGAGAGAGAGAGAGAGAGAGAGAGAGAGAGAGAGAGAGAACATAACGTAGAAATTAGTAGTGCCTAAAATGCATAGGATGTTTTGGAGCTACACAAAATAGAATTTAAAATTTAACTTGTATTTTGTGTAGATCCAAATAATACACTACATATTATTATGGATGGATAGAATCATATGACAGATAAATATGACTAAAATTTTAAAATTTTGGATCTTCATGGTCTAAAATGTTTTGGTATTCTTCACCATCAACAAATAGATGGATGCATCTCTCATATTTATTAATTATTAAAAAAAAAAATTATAATTTTTTATTGTCTTTAAGTAACCATAATTTTAACAAAAAGCCAAATAAATTTCCATTCAATTGTCCTAGGCCCCCTCATTAAGGGTTTTAACTACTTATCATGCATGTTCAAAATAATGCACATGTTAAAATATTGTGGTTTGGTTTTAACTACTTATCATTTTTTTTAGCACTTTTCCTATTATTGTGGTTTGGAATTGATGTTAAAGATTCTTGAGAAAGGTCTTCATGAGGTCATTAAAGAATGTATCTATAAGTGAGGATATTAATAGGTGTTGTAGTGATTATGAGAGTGTAAGACATGTTTGGTATATCTTATTATGACTATATGAGTGATGTGAAGATCAACATGGAAGGTACTTACTATCAAATTTGTCAAATTCTTGAACCTAGTAAGTGACTTGAGAATGTATGTGCATAGGATCCCTAGTCTTGTTCATGAATGGTCATGATGGCTTGGTCAGATGAATGTACATAGGCATGAAAGGTTTTATATGAGGATTTTTGAATTTTTTTAATCATAAGAGATGTTGTGTTAGATTGTGATATTTGTGGGTATCACATAGAAAGAGGCATGAAGGTTAGTTTCAAGGCCTAATATGGTTTGCAAGTCAAGGTTAAGGTTTAAGTTCACATGGAAACAAATTATCATCCATAAAAAGTTCACTTGGAAGTGCATGACTAATTTGGTCTTTTGGTGCATTATGCATAGGAGAATGAGGTGAGAAGTATCTTTCCCATTTATCAAAATTATTTTCTTTAGAAGGAATAAAATAAATGGGTTTTAGAGAAAAAGATTCATCTATTTATGATTCGCCATCATCATTACGTATATCATCATATCCTTCATTACAACAATAGTCATTATCTTCACCATAAATGAAACCATTTTCTACATTCTTAACTAATGTTTAATTTTGCAAATTTGTCCAATCATTGTTATAATTATAATTTTTTTTAGAAATTTATCTATGGGATGAGGAGGAATTGCCTTTGTGACCATTTTATTTCTTTCACAAAAGAAAATTTTGAAAAGTACTATGAAGCAAATACATGCAAAAAGAACTATTGTCATCAAAATTGTGAAATTATTTTTGATAATCCAAATAATTTACAAAAAAAATCAAATTATTTTTCTAAATATTATAAGGGAGGAAAACTTGAGGTTTGAGGACCTAGTTTGGAAATCTAGGGTTTTTAGCTAGGGTTTTAGAATTTTGGAAAATTATGCAACAATTTTAAATTCTAAAAATAATTTTGAATAGAATAAGGGAAAAAACTTAATACAAAAAATCAAAAATTTGAATTTGAATTTTTGCACAAGAAACTACTAATTTTGAAATTATTTTTGACAAAGTAAATAATTTGCAACAATTCCAAAATAGATTTCTAAAATTTGCAAGGCTTGAGGTTTAAGGACCTAGTTTTTAAAGCTAGGGTTTTTAGATAGGATTTTATAATTTTTTAAAATTATGCAATAATTTTAAAATCTAAAAATAAATTTTGTATAGGAATAATGCACAAAAATTGATACAAAAATTAGAATTTTGAGATTAAATTTTTGCACAAAAATATGAAGGAAAAACCCTAACTATATCTAGGGTTTTAGGTTTGTTCAAAGTAAGTCAGGTTCACCAAATTATTTTTTTATTTTTGGGAATCTAGTGTTTAGATCTTAAATAATAAGGGTCTATAATAATAGGAAAAATCTATTTTAATGAGAAAAAATATAGATTTTGGATAGGTAATTTTACAAGATGAAGAATAATAAACTTATCTTAAATTGAGCCGAAATGAATGATTTTAGATTTGGTAATTGAAAAATAGGACTAAGACATTGCCAAGAATCTAAACCTGGATTTCATTTTCTAAATGGATAGGCGTGCTAGAATAGGACACCTTGGTGTTTTCTTCAAGATCTAAGCTTTTTGGGTTTTGTTCACCAGGTCAGTATGAGCCTATGTACCAAATTTTAGGTGTTGGAAGTTAATATAACTCTCTATAGGTCTAATTTAGTATTCAATACCTATATCCATCTACACATGTAAATAAAAAATACATCAAAATCACAAGGGCGATAAATAGGGTTAGGAGAAGAATGATTGCATGATATAGAACCCATGTTGTCCTAACCACTGCTTATATTAACACTCGATCTAGGGTCTTAGATAAAATTTATTTCTCCCATAGGGAACATGCATAATCAATGTTCATGATAGATGAAAGAATGACTTTCACCTAGGCCCTTCCTTGATCAAGCATGCAAGTCTATGTGTGATGCAGAGAATCTAAGCTATACTATTGAGTACTTTTTATTATGTCTAATGAGCCAAAGTAGTAAGTGTTATATATAAAATGCCTTGTGTATACCTTTATATAGGAGACTCATTATTTTGAATTTGGGATCTTTATTTACATTTGGTCAACATTGAAAAACTTAGGAACAAAGCAAAGAAAAGGGGTAAGAGTCATCTTACAGAAGAAACTAACCATTATAGATCAATTTAATTTTGGATAAGACTATTAGAAATTGGACACCTTAGGTTATAACATTATATTAAAATCCTAGCACTCTTGTCTTATAGGATAGGGACTAGGGGGGATAAAACAAACATGGAAAAGTTGACCTGGCTAAGGTGAAATGATTGTTTGAAAGGCTCAGGGTGACTGGGGATGGGTAAGAAGATGACTCAATCTTAAAATAAGACCCAAATGAATAAAATAAAATACATGGCTAAATGTGTACAAATCTCATATTCTCTAGTCAGAGTCTCCTATGAAAGGACTATGAAAAGACATGATATGTGTGGTTACTTGACCAATTTAGGGTGTATATACATATCAAAACACCTTGGAACATGAAACCAAGCATGTAAAACATTATATGATGGAATCAACATCATATGGAATCAAAATCAATAACTATATTATACAGAATCATCCAAACTAGAGCAAAACCTATAAGGTTCACAAATTGGCAAGTATAAAACACAATCAGCTTGGAGAGGATGGCTCATAAAACATTGTTGACTAGTATTCAAAATATTATTATGGAAATTATTTTCTATAAGTTTACTTTCACCTCCCAAAGGTGTGTTACCTAAAACCTCTTCAATTATTCATACTAAGCACAAACTTACTGATCACCTATGCATGTCTAGAAGGGTGAAAAAGGAGTAGAATGGTTTTGGGCCTTTTTTGGTACTTTCAAAGAGTTTCAAGAAGTAATATAAGTGTGATGAATATTAAGAGATATTCCATGACCTTCTCCCACATGTCACCTTTCCCCATAGGTCGTACAAGTGCCAAACTTCTCCTTTTTCCTTTGATTTATTGATCTCTAATTAGATAATCTACAAGTTTCAGAAGTGACTAACATTACTAATAGGGAATCTAACTTATTGGATGTTTGGAAGGAATTTAGGACACTTAGACACCTTGAAAAATATGCCACTTGCATTTATGACCCCTAAAAGCCTTCTAAATGACTCAAAATGATAAAGTGACTAATATAACTAAGACTAAGTCTAAGATGACAAAATATTATACCTCTTAAAACATCTAAAATGTCATGTTTTTACTTATAGGGGTCTTAGTTTGACCTACATCATCAAATTTGGTCAATAATGGGTTCAAGTAATTTCCACTCATTTTGTAGCTATAGGGGTCAAATTTATAGTACACCCCATGACAAAATATTATACCACCTAAAAAATCTAAAATGTCAAGTTTTTACCTATAGGGGTCACAATTTGACCTACAAGGTCAAATCTTGTCAGCAATGGGTTCAATTGACTTCTACTCATTTTTTAGCTCAAATGCAAGTTCTTTGACTATTTATATGAGACACTTGGCATGTTTTTACTTTGCATGTGTTGAATATGTTTGGAATGAGTGTGAGTCATAAGAGTAGGTGGATGATTGGAGTTTCTAAACCTCTAATTCCAATCAACACGTATCAGGGTCCAACAACATTGCAACTTATAAGTATGACATCATCAAATAAATTTGACCATGTATATGATCTAGTGTAGCTAGGTAAAATAACGAAAAAGGCATTAATTACTACTCCAAAAGAGGGCCTCATACTCATGTATTTCTCCCCTATGTTTTGGTCTATGTATGAATCATGCGATGTGTATAAATCAAGTACAAGAGTGATCCATATTGTAACTTGGAAAATATGACCTTATGATTTCTTGTTTAGTAATTTAAACCTATATTTGGGTTGTTTATTTGAATGATGTTATAATAAGGAAGAATAGGAAAGATTTTGGTAACTTGAGTGTTTTATGAGTGCTCTTTTGGTCTGATTGCTATGTGGTGAATGAATGAGGGTTGATATTGTAATTATATCAATCCTATTAAAATATAATTCATATTAAAACACTTAGGCTAACCATTGTAATAAATTTCTGATGAAACTATCCTTGCACTACTATGTAACCATCAAATTGTGAGCTAACTTCTTATACAGGTCTATTTAGTTCACTCATTCCTTTTAGCCCTGTCTTCTCTGTTTATTGGCCATAATTATTTATAGGTTAACTAAATCATGAAAGTAAAAGAATTTTTGGATACCCATTAAGCCCTTATATAACACACTAGAAAATCTCCTAAGGTTACTTTATACGGAATTGTACTTTCTTCTTTAGGCCCTGTTTCAATTAGCCCTCCTTGAATGCAAAACATCTTGTCCAGAGTAAAGTACAGACTTTCTTATCAAATCAATCATTATTATAGATACCCATTACCTTCTTACAGGTGAATCAAATGTTTTTTAGTGCACTTATTTAGAGAAATCCACTTTTCCTATATTGGCCTATGCTCTTCATCTCACATGCACCTAGGATTCACTTGACAATTGAATTTTTCCATATTTCTCTATACTGTGACACCTTGGAACAACTTCCAGAAGTTTTTTAACATCATCAAGGGTAAGATTGAAAATTTTCAAGAGTTTTCAAGCATTTAAACTCAATTTGAAGGCTAGACCTTAATTCAGGGTTTTCTAAACCCTGTCACAGGCCGAGAGCATATAACTTTTCCTGTACACTTTCATACACAGGCTGAGACCAAATAGTTGGAGATTTTGGATATAAAATAGGTTTATAAAACCTTTATCTTATTCATTTAGGTTTATTCTTGCCTTATAGACTTATCTCCATGCATTATAAACTTTATGCAAACATTTATACGTGGATTAACTTTGGACAATGGGCTGTAGTTTTGGATGCCTGAATACCCTATTTAGGCCTGTTTAGGATTTTTATGACATTAAAGTTCTTTTATATCTCTTGGTCACATCATATTAGTTTTTAACTTGTTCCCAACACATAAAATAACCAGTCTACATGTAGCTTTCTCAATGTTCTATAGTAAACCATCATCCACACACACATTCACATACATATACAGGCCTGTCACCAGAATTCATAAAGAAGCCATATATAAAACAAAACATTCATTCTTTCTTAGATAAATTAGAAGACTTACAATTCAATACCAGTTCCAGTTTCAATGTTCCATGGCTTTCAAAGCCTTGTCTACTCCTTCACACATTCTTTGCCCCTTCTCTTTAACTTTATGCATCTCTTGAGTGAGGTCCTCCCTCACTGTTTCTCCTCTCTTTTCTTCACTCTTTTCTCTTTCCTTGAATGAGAGGACCTTTACTCTCTATCCTTATTCTCTTCTATGCCCCTCTCATCCTCTCCCATTACTGATTCTATCTTTTCTCTTTTGAAGAGCTTCCCCTCTAATGTTTACGCCCAATTTGGGCTTACGGCAAAACAAAATACTATTTTTTAATCTTTAACAATATACTAAGGTTGAAAATAGTTTCAACCATTTCTCCCTAATTTCCTCAATAGCCTAACCATCACTTTTGACAATTACATTTACTCTTAAGGTGAAATTTTGAAATCTAACACAATTTAGAGGGAAAACCAGAATTTGAATTTTCATGCTAGAATATCATTTGGATTTGAAACTAGTCCTCCATGAAGCTATTGTAGATGCTCCTACATCATACTCTCCCTCTAGAAAATATTTGAACCTTAGTTCAAATGATATCCTTCCTCCATTCTTTAGCCTTCATTCTATACCTGGATCCCACAGTCTTGTTGCCAATACCAATGCTTGTCTTTGATAATCTTTGTCTTTCATCTTGCTTTTCTTCTTTTTCTGGTATGTTCTTCTCCTCATCTCTTTCTCAGCTGCCATCTCATACTTCCATGCTTCTTCATCTTAATACATATCTTCTAGATCTTCTTGTTGTTCTTCTTGTTTCGTGAGCTTCTCCAATGACTCATGTATGTTATTTACTTCAGCAACCTTCATACCTACATACAAAACATTCAAAGCCACCTTAGTAGAAAACATTTGAGGCCATGAAGCATCTTGGTTGTCTCCATGTTCTTGTTCCTTGATCAAAATTGCCTTTGCCTCTTCACTCTTCTTCTCTCTTCTTGTTTCACTCTTCACAATGGTGTCTTCACCATGGCTTGTACCTTCATTCATCTCTCTTGAATGACCAAACAGCTCCTCCAACATTCTCAACTCTTTCTTTAGTGAGATCTCATCTATCTCACCATTCTCTTCATCAAACTTGGGCTTATCAACCTAAAGGATTGCTTGTCCTTTACCTCTTATCTCTTCTTTTTTTAGCTTGTCTTCACATAAACCAACTTCTTCATCAACATTAATATACTTATCAATTACAATTGCAGTATTCTTACCTTCTGTCTCCTTGCTTTCTTCAATCTTTGCTTGAAGCCATCTTGTTTGCTTTGCTGCATACTTTCTCCTTTCCTCATCATCCATCCATTTGGAATTCTCTCCTTGCTGCATATTAGTCCACACAACCACTTCCCATCTTTCATTTCTCATGAAAATATCCTTGAAGGATTCAAAAACATCATCACAAACAATTTGTTTACCTTTCATCATTGCATCCTCATGCTCTACCTCATTATTCTTTGAGAAGTTTTCTTTCTCATCTTCATTCTCTTGGCTGCTGGAATCACCTTCAATCCTTTCTTTTCTCTTTGCCTTCTTAGGCACCCACATTTGATTCTTCTTATTATATTTTGACTTCACAAGCCATTTAGGCATCCTTTAACCATGCTCTTGTACTAGCACTTCTTGTTCCTTGGGAGTTTGCTTCTTCCACCAATTAGGCATCACATATCCATGCTTAAATTCTATTTTTGAGGGCTCTATCATCTTCCTTAACTCTTTCACCTGTACATTAGCAACTTCATGCTCATAATAACAAAAAAAAATCAGGTCTTAACACTTCATTTACCTCTTTGATAGCTTGGTCTATGTAGCAATCTTTCTCTTCCTTTGTGCTTGGCTGCTATCTTTCTTCTTCTTGGCCTTTAATGGCATCATGGAATTTAGCTTCCTCTTCTACTTCTTCTCTTACTTGTATGGGTTCTTCAACACCTCCCTCATGCATTAACCAATGCATCTCTTCTTCTTCCTTATCAACAGCAGCAAAATTTTTCTTTTCTCCTACACATTCACTTGTGTACTTGGTGTCTTCTCTTGCACCAATCTCTTTATTCTCTAAGGCCCTTCTCTTAACCTTTATAAGGCTGCCCATACCTACAATTACCCATGCAAAGACAATATTAGAAATAAAAACAAGAGACCACAAGGTCCCTATGAGTGCTCTCTTCATCAAAACTCTCATCATCTCAAGTGCTCTTCTTGGCACTTCATCTTTTCTTTCTTCTCTTCTCTTGTCCTCCACAATGAGAACCTTTTTCACAACTTCTTCCTCTTGCTGCTCACTTGGCAACTTTCTTATCTTCTTCAAGCCTCTATGGGTTTCTCTCTTCATGGCAATCTTCTTTTGCCTTCTTCTCCTCTTCATTAGGAGATCTATTGGCCACTTCAACCTCTTCCTCATTGGCCATACCCATGCTTGCTTGTCCATCTGCATCCAAGACTCATATTCATCTTTAATCTTAGCTAACTCTCTCTTCAAATTAGAAATCTCTTTATCAATTACAAAACTATTCATACCTTTGATGCTTGATTTCTTCTTGGTGCCCTCATGTACCTTGTTGCTCTGTAGTGCCTTCATCAGTACTTCCATTTCTGAGATCTTCACCCAAGTCTTTTCCACCTTGGTCTCTTGATCCCTTGTCTCACCCAAGCCTTTCTCCTTGACTGGTCTTTTGACAATCTCCTTGATCTCACCTAGGCCTTTTGTATCCTAGTCTTTTGATCTTTTTCTCAATCCTACAACAACTCTTTATATATCACTTCATCAAACACAAATCATAAATCCAAGCTTACCTTGCTTTGGATCTTCTTCTTGAGCATTCACTTGCTCCCTTACTGTTGAGCTTCTCTTGGATCTTCACTAAGCCTTCCTTGGCTTCTTCTCCTCTTAAGCCTCAATGGCTTGATTTTCATCCTCTTCACCTATTTACTCCTCAACACAATAAACTTAACTCAAATATCAAAGATTACTCATACCTTTTCTCCCTAGGGTCTTCTAGTGCTTTGTCCTGCTGATCCTCTTGCCAAATCTTGTAACAACTTATTAGAAATCATAACCATCAATAAATTATCAATTCCCAAGAGCTTCCTGCTCTGATACCAAATGATAAAACTATCCTTACACTGCTTTGTAACCATCAAATTGTGAGCTAACTTCTTATACATGCCTATTTAGTTCACTCATTCCTTTTAGCCATGTCTTCTCTATTTATTGGCCATAATTATTTATAGGTTAACTCAATCATGAAAGTAAAAGCATTTTTGGATACCCATTAATCCCTTCTATAACATACTAAAAAATCTCCTAAGGTTTCTTTGTATGGAATTGTACTTTCTTCTTTAGGCCCTGTTCCAATTAGCCCTCCTTGAATGCAAAACGTCTTATCCAGAGTAAAGTACGGACTTTCTAATCAAACCAAGTGTAGACACCAAAATCGTGTCTACCCCTTGGTCCTTTCTCCCCCTTTAGTCCCCTTTGGTCTACTTAACCACTCCTAACCCCCTACACACTTATTAATTTAAAATAATTAGCTATTTTAAATTAATAAAATCCTTTTTCTCTCTCCCTTGCACCTCACCACCCTAGGATGCCCTTCTTTAGATTCTCTTCATCCCCCCATGACCCATTTATGACCTATTCCTCATCCTCACACCCATTTAATCTCTCTTGACTATTTCTTACCCCGCCACTTAAATCCCACAGTTGGGAAAACGGATGAAAGGCTATTTTTAGCCTTTTTTCCTGCCTTCCAGCCACCAACGTCAGTCAGCTGTCGACCGACGTCGGCGGTATTACTGACGTCAGTTTCCTTCATAATGGTTTTTTGCATCCGTTATCCTCCCTTCACCCCGGCTCTTCATCTGACTCTAGAATCTAACACTCTGATCAATCAATCAGCCAATCTTTCCGCTAGACCTCTCACTCTCTCTCTCTCAGGTATACACAACAAGCTTCTACACCAGCAAGCACAACAGGTATCAAGAGCCCCATCTTGCAACAATCTTCTACATCAACAATAGGTACATCAGCAACCTGGCCCCCTACACTTCTTCTTCAGTAGGCAAGAGGTAAGTACTCTTCTGTTATGTCATTTTCAATAGCTTAGACTATCTCTGTAATCAGTTTTCTGTTTATTGCTTCTAAGCCACACTCTAGACCAGACTCGAATCCTTATCTCCCTGTCTCCCTGTTACCTCTGTCTTCTATTTGGTCCCTCTTTTAGACCATTCTTTTTGCCTGCTAAGATCCCTGTAAGAGCATTCAACCAAACTCTCAGACCCAGACCCCCAGACCATTCACCCAGACCCATAGCCTTTCTCAGACCCATCCACAGACCAAAAACTCATCCAAACCTCATCCACAAACTACTGCCTCGATCGATGCTAGCCGCAGAGACCACTACCCCAACTGATGTCGGTAGACAAACTGACGTCGGCAGCCCTTGAACAACCGACGCCGATAGGACCACAGACGTCAGCGACTTTGACCAGGCCGACAGCATCATCCAGGTAAGTATTTGCTTCCATTTCCTTTTTAGTCTTTAATCATTGTAATCTTTTATCATTTTGCTATTTATCAGACATCCTTCTTATCGACTAGTGGGTTGACATCCCTTAAGGAAGTCTTCGTACTTTCGGGATCAAGCTTTTGCTTGGCAACCCACCATCTCCTCATCTAACGCCTTCTTGGTCTTAGTCTCTTTCTTTTGCAGGTGTCATCCTCCACAACCAAAGAGGAGTTCTCACGATGTCTGGATAATGGTGCACATGACTTCATCTAGGTACATATAAGCCTTAGACCACTTCTTCTTAGTTTCTTATTCTCTCTTTGAATGTAGAAAGTGAAAATCGTATAGAAACATTCTGGCATGCCCGGTGGGACCCTAGGGTATTCCTTGGGTTCTTTTCTTTCTTTTCATATAGGGTGCATTAGGTTTTTTCCCTTTTCACCTCTTTATTTTCTTCTAAACAACACCATTAGCTAGATTAAAAAGAACTTTTCTTTCTTTTCTTACATTTCAAATTAGTCAAAAGTCATATTCTTCAACCCTTTCTCAACTTGTTTTCATTCGAACTCACATTTCGACTTGGGCTTAAAACACATCACATTTCATTTCTGTTTGCTTGCATTTCTTAGTCCACACCTAGAATTAATAACCACATCATGAATTAATCGTAGTCCACTTTATGTTACACAACCAAACCACTTGCACCAAATCAAACATCAAAACTTACCTGAGACAAGGGCCGACTGGGATTTCATCACCTTGCAGATACCTTACCTGTCCTAGCAATCCCACTTGGATTTCACCACCAAGGGGCAAGCCCACGCTGTTCTCTAGCAGAGGATAATCTCTAGGGAAAGTATATTTTGGCTAAGTGAGACCAACTCATCACTAGGCTCGTGAAGTGAGGGGAGCTTGCTCCTTAGCTCCAGGCCATGTACGAAACCTAACCCAGACTCTTGAGCACCTAAACAAACCTGAAACCATCCATAGACTACCACTTATAGGACCCTTCTACCAACCAACCTCCCAAACATCACTTTAAGGCATACGCCAATAGGATTCTAAAAATTGAGTCTTAGGACTTAACGCTTAGTGTATGCCTGTTCCTATCTAGTTTTTTTTGAGCTAGTGAGGATGTTCTTCTTCCTTTTTTCCAAGAATCTTCAAATTTTCTAAGTTTCTAGAACCACAGTCACCGACATCAATTTTACCACCGACGTCAGCCACCTTTCCTAACCGGCATCAGTTATCTGACCGACGTCGGCCATATTTCCCCACCGACATTGGTTTTTCAACTGATGTTGGTCACTGTCACAGTCCTTTTTCAAAACATCAACCTAACACCCGACCCTTTTTCTGCTAAAAACCACATTCTGAGTTTCTAAAATTGAAAAAACACAATTTCTGGAACCTGACCCTTCTTGCCTTGAATGGTTTTGATGCGCAGTCAAACCAAGGCTCTTCTTGACCACGCTAGCCATCAACCACTTCCGTCTTCCCTGTCCATAACCAGTCCCATAATGGAGTTCCACTCACAGACCGAAAGAACTCCTACTCGACCAACCCCGACTCAGACCCCCATTATCCCTGAAGGGGACCAAGATTTTGAAAGATTCTTGGACCTCAATGTCAAAGCCCTCCAAAACTATCTCACAAGAAACCTAATGCGAGACCTTTCAGGTGAATCGGTGATGACATCAACACCATTTGCTACCCAGCCTTTTGCCTCAACCATTAACCCAACCATGGCCAATATGCAAAGTTTGGCCTCCCCATCTATTTTTAGACTAACCTCCATCTGGGTTCCATTACCCCCTCAACCACACACAATTCAACCAAGTTCTACATCATACCAGAACTTGATTGTCTCGACCCCTCACACTCTTGCGCCTATAAATGTAGGAGTGTCTATCTCCCCTTTTGCCAATGCCATCACACAACCACCTTTGATGGTATTTAGTCAACTTATGCCTTCTACCTTCACAATGCAACCACCTTTGGCCTCCACTTCTGTCCCTGCGACTAGTTACACATATATTGCACCCCTACAAGCGCAACCGACTACGTCGTATGCCCCTTCTAGCACCTTTCAAGTGCCCTACAACCTAGGGTGTGCCCCATCCACCAATATGTCAGTAGATCACATCAAAATGCTGATAGACAAAATGTCCAGTCTCGAGACCTCTATTTTTGGCTCACGTAATGCTCTCTCGTATGAGCAAATTTACAATGAACCCATCCATCCCTCTGTCTCGATCCGACCATACCCCAACCAGTGGGAGCTTCCTAAATTTACTTGCTTCTAGAGTAAGGAAGACCCACAACAACATCTGTAGACATTCAGACATGCCTGCTATCTCATAGCCCATAACGATGCGTTACTTCTATGCACGTTCCCCATGTCACTTTTTGGCCCCGCCCTTGACTGGTATAGCTCTCTTACTAGACATTCTATCTTTTCATTAATTCAACTTGCCCAATTATTTCTCGACCATTTTTCTATCAATATCACCAAACAAGTCTCAATCACAGACCTCTACTCTATCAGGCAATTTGACGATGAATCAATAGTCAATTTTGTCACCCATTAGAGAAGCTTGATTAACCAGCTCTCCTTATCCTTGCCTCAACCTGAGCTCATCGAGCTCTTTTCTCGAGCATGTGCCAGGCACATCTCTTCTACCTTGAACTCCGTGCCATTAAAGAGGACAAGGTCAAATTGCATAATACCAACGCAAAAGCCAATGACCCTTCTTCTTCTAGACCTTCTTCTTCCCACTCCAAACCCAAAGGAGTGGCCAACACTATGGTTATTAGATCACCATCCTCGACAATAACTGATCACTCTGAACCTTCTACATCTTTAAGCATCACCAAATAATTCCAACAATGGTACATCCAGCGTTCATACACTCCACTTAGAGAATCATACGCTTCCATTTTGGAAAAACTTGTCAAGCAGGGGGTCCTCAATCTCCCTCCAATTTGACCACCCCAATTTTACCCTTCAAAATCCCTCCTTACATGGTATAGGGAGGCCAACTTCTATCACTATCATCGCGTCCATGACCATGACATCGACAATTGCCGAACCTTCAAAAACATATTCCAAGATAGGATCGACAAGGGAGATCTTGTTTTGGATAACTCGAACATGCCACCCAACCAACACATCGACATCTTCAAACAACCATTCCCAAACCATCCTCTTAATCAAAACAATGTCTAGACCATGATCAATGACCCCCAAAACCATAATATTTACACAGTCAACACAGTCTCACCTCTTATCCTTGACCAACCTCCTTCACAGGTGGAAGAGTCTTCTTCTCCTATTCATCCATCACAAGATGAATAACTTTCTTCTCCTATTAGTCCTCCATCCACCTCTCTTATACTGGAGGATGCCTTGACTATACCTATGCCATTAGCCTCACCTTCATCTTTCATCCTTCCCATGGAGGACCCTACCTTGCCTACTCCTCAAGCACAAGTAGAAGGCACCATCATCCCTGCCCTCTGCCCTCTTGAGGAGCCACACTCTCCTATTTCTTCTCCACCAAGAGAAGACCCAGTCTCTCCACCCATTTCGATCGAGGAAGACCCAGTCATGGTTTCTTCTTGCCTTTTGCCTGAGATTGCTACATCTCACTCACCTCCATCCACATCTGAATCCAAACCCGTATCTAACCTCACCTCACACAATGGTGGTCCTCAACCCAAACCAAAGAAGACCACTAAACCACACTGGAGGACTCCTCTCCCACCTTCATCATTACCTTCAATTTTAGGCCCGCATCCATCCACTTTAATAGGAGTGCTTCCCACTCCCATACTTCATAGAAGTAAGTCACCTCCATTACTCTCTCAACCCATCAGACATATATCTCCTCCAATCCATTGACCAACACATCTTAAACCAAAGTCATCAACCTCCACTGCAACAAAACATCTGGACCCATTAGCAGGTTTTTATGCCTTGCTATTACGGCAATTGTTGCAGTCTTCTCGCATCAGTCTCCCACCTCTTAGACCATACCTATCTCTCAGACCAAAACCACCCTGGTTTGATGACACTCAAATTTGTGCATATCATCGTACACCTGGGCACGACACCGAGCATTGTTGTGCCCTCAAGGTTGTCATTCGCCAATGTCTGAGGAATGACGCCCTTCTTTGCGACCACATCAGCAACAAACCTTCAACACCACCCCACTCATCAACTCTCAGACCAAGACCATCTTGGTTTGACAACTCTAAATTTTGTCACTATCATCACACTCCTAGACATGACACTGAGTGTTGTTGTGCTCTCAAAGCTACCATTCATCAACACTGAAAAAAGGATACCCTTCTCATCAAGGATCCTCTTGACCACCTCTTCGACAAAACATCAACACCGACCCATGCTTCTCAAACATCATCACCTAAATCGGGATCTCCATGCCAGACTTTGGTCCCTTTGCCACCTTTCACCCCTTTATTCGACATCAACACCATTAATCTGACCACCAATCCTCAACCATCCTTGACCAATCTGTCAAACCTTCTCCCTAGCCACTGGGGGAATTCAAATTTCATCCAAGCCTCAACCAACCCTTCAACCCAGTCTCGACCAAATATCAATCACTCTTTTAATCCCAAACTTCGACTACACATTCAACCCAACCTCGACCAGTCTCAATCGAATCAATCAACCAACCTTTTCACCCAATCAATCAACCAAGCTTCAAACAATCTCGACCAAATTCGACCAATCATCGACCTAATACTAACCCAACTATCGACCAAATATCAACAAACATCAACTAGACATCGACCAATCATCAATCCAGACCTCAACCAAATCTCAGCCAAGACATTGACTAGACATTCACCCAGACATTGACCATGACCAGACATTGACCATGACATTAACCAAACCATTGACCAGACACTAACCAATCATCAATCATGACCTTGATCAATCTTCAACCAAACATTCAACCCAACCTCTTAATCATCTTTCATCTAACATCAATCAACACGTGACCAATCTGGAAAGAGGCAAATGGGGCAAGTTTGCTCCTAGTTGACTCAGACCTTATCATAACGCACAAGCATGGCCCAAGGACTTATCAGAACTTGAGCCCTTTTATGCCTTACATCTGTAACCATTCTATTGTTAGTCGAGTACTTGATCACTTGACATTTTACTTGAGCTCATCCCTTGAGCAACTCCCTATCATTGTCAATCCTCATTCCTTTCAACCCTTTTTGTCAAGCATGAATGCTTTGTCCTAATAAAAGGGAACCCTTAAACCTCTAGAGGCTCATCCATGGCTAAAAACTTTAGTCAACCAAAATATATCAAAAATGGGATACCTATCATATCAAAGGTCATAAAACTCTAAATATATACTGCTCCCTCGAAGGACAACTGCATAATTGCTGTATTTACTAGACTGCTCCCTTGAAAGATAGCTAGGCCAAAGTCATATCAAGCATTCAAAGCAAAAATATAGACCACTCCCTCGAAGGATGGCTATGACTAAATATTGCTACAGACAACACTCTTTTTTTAAGCTTCCCGCATCGATCAGCTTCACATATATGACCACAAAGCAAAACAACATCCCAATGCAGACTTCCCACATCGATCAATCCACCATCAAAAAAAAAAAGAGTCTGACAAACTCTTAAGTCATGGACATGCCTATAGTCGTTCTCGGGTCACCTATAAAATGGGCAAGGTTCTTCCTACCACAAAAGGGTTACCCCCATTCTCTCATATCACATAATGCTACTTATCACCCCAGCATACTCAAGGGATTTTGAGCTCACTTAACGTCAAGTGATTCGATTACCGCTCTAACATCAACCACTGGTCAATGACGCAATGCATAAATGGGGCTTTTGTTCTAACAACCCCTATCCATGCTATCATTTTGGTCCTTGTCAATGAAAGAGCAATTCACCTTTCACTTCTTTTTCACACTTTGGTCACATTCAACCACATCATTTGTTAAACCAACTCAACCCAATCTCTTTTCAGACCACTCACATAGCCTATTCACACTAGTTTCTATGGACACCAATACACATAGAAACTATTGACCAGACATAATTTATGTTAAGCATAAACCATTACTTGCTGAAGCATAATTAGACCTCAATTCATTTTTAGCATACATCCATCACGAATATGGAAAATTGCTAGGGACGAAAGACCCTTGACCAATGTTACAGAATACACCACATGGAAAAGGCTGTAACATCTTCTTTCCCCTCATCATTTCGACACATGACCAAACCAATAATCGACCTCTTTGACCCCTCTGTTTGAACTACATTGGTCTGAGGCCCTTCAACAGGGGCTATGTAGGCAGCACTTAGATGATACGACATCTTTTGGGGTTATCTCGACCACCCTCATTTGTTCGTCTCTCTGATGGACAAACCTTCTTTCCCCCTCTTGACCATGACCTTGACCTCAACCAAGACCATCGACCATTTTGACCCTTCCTCCCTTTTAGGGAGAACTACATTGGCCTGAGACCCTTTAATAGGGGCTATGTAGGCAGCACTCAGATGACACGACTTCTTCTGAGGTTAGCTCGACCACATCCTTTCGTCCATCCATCCACCTCGACCAATGACCATGGAGATCATGACTATCTCCGTAGACCCCAACCACTTCCAAGACAACATTGGCTTGGTTGTTTTTGCATTTATGCGACCTCATAATTGGTTAAGAAAAATTGTGCGCATCCCATATTTTGACCCTCACAAGTATAGGATCACAAGCTGGTTGATCTGCACTACTTGTGACATTTTTGTGTTTCTAAGAGCACTTCTTAAGCTCAAGATACCTAGAACTCGATGACCATTAGAGCTTTAGCTTAGATTGAATAACTTGATCAGCTACGACCAAATGTTGGGGCCTGGTTATTTCAATTTTGGCACTCCTCAACCCTTGACCTGTGACAATTTGCCCTGACCATCTAGTGAAGTGGTATACGCGCAATCACAACTTTTGCAGCGTTCACACTCCATCTTCACCATCTTCATCCACTCTTTGTCAAATCAGCACCCGATTCCAGGTTCCCTTCTCTTGACTCCTGCTTTGAGGGGGAATACTTCATCCATAATCAGGGTGACCAACTCTCATGTTTTTGTCTTGCAGTTCACTTGAACAACCAACAAGATGAATTCTACCTTATCCCACACTTGGGGCAATCAACTCCTATTTTTGTCTTGCAGTTCATCCAGAACAACCAACAAGACAAAAAGGGGCAAATGTAGACACCAAAATCGTGTCTACCCCTTGGTACTTTCTCCCCCTTTAGTCCCCTTTGGTCCACTTAACCACTCCTAAACCCCTACACACTTATTAATTTAAAATAATTAGCTATTTTAAATTAATAAAATCCTTTTTCTCTCTCCCTTGCCACCTCACCACCCTAGGATGCCCTTCTTTAGATTCTCTTCATCCCCCCATGACCCATTTATGACCTATTCCTCATCCTCGCACCCATTTAATCTCTCTCGACCATTTCTTACCCCGCCACTTAAACTCAGCAGTTGGGAAAATGGATGAAAGGCTATTTTTAGCCTTTTTTCCTACCTTCCAACCACCGACATTGGTCAATTGTTGACCGACATCAGTGGTATTGCCGGTGTCGATTTCCTTCATAATGGTTTTCTGCGTCCGTTAGCCTCCCTTCGCCCCAGCTCTTCATCTGACTCTAGAATCTGACACTCTGATCAATCAATTGGCCAATCTCTCTGCTAGACCTCTCACTCTCTCTCTTAGGTATACACAGTAGGCTTCTACACCAGCAAGCACAACAGGTATCAGGAGCCCCATCTTGTAACAGTCTTCTACATCAACAATAGGTACATCAACAACCTGGCCCCCTACACTTCTTTAGTAGGCAAGAGGTAAGTACTCTTCTATAATGTCATTTTTAATAGCTTAGAATGTCTCTGTAATCAGTTTTCTATTTATTGCTTCTAAGCCACACTCCAGACCAGACCTGAATCCTTATCTCCCTATCTCCCTGTTGCCTCCATCCTCTGTTTGGTCCCTCTTTCAGACCATTCTTTCTGCCTGCTAAGATCCCTGTAAGAGCATTTAACTAGACTCTCAGACCCAGACCCCCAGACCATTCAACCAGACCCATAGCCTTTCTTAGACCCATCCATAGACCAAAAACTCATCCAAGCCTCATCCACAGACTACTGCCCTGACCGACACCGGCCGTAGAGACCACTGTCCCAACCGATGTTGGTAGACTAACTGACGTCGACAGACCTTGACCAACCAACACCAGTGACTGTGACCAGGCCAACAACATCATCCAGGTAAGTATTTGCTTTCATTTCCTTTTTATTCTTTAATCATTGCAGTCTCTTATCATTCTGCTATTTATCAGACATCTTTCTTATCGACTAGTGGGTTGACATCCCTTAAGGAAGTCTTCGTACTTTCAGGATCAAGCTTTTGCTTGGCAACCCACCATCTCCTCATCTAACACCTTCTTTGTCTTAGTCTCTTTCTTTTGCAGGTGTCATCCTCCATAACCAAAGAAGAGTTCTCACGATGTCTGGATAGTGCTGCGCACGACTTCATCCAGGTACATACAAGCCTTAGACCATTTCTTCTTAGTTTCTTATTCTCTCTTTGAATGTAGAAAGCAAAATTTGTATAAAAACACCAAGCATTATTATAGATACCCATTACTTTCTTATAGGTGAATCAAACATTTTTTAGTGCACTTCTTTGGAGAAATCCACTTTTCCTATATTGGCCTATGCTCTTCATCTCACATGCACCTAGGATTCACTTGACAATTGACTTTTTCCATATTTCTCAATACTGTGACACCTTGAAAACAATTCCAACATTTTTTTAACATCATCAAGGGTAAGATTGCAAATTTTCAAGAGTTTTCAAGCATTTAAATTCAATTTGAAGGCTAGACTCTAATTCAGGGTTTTCTAAAGCCTGTCACAGGCCGAGAGCATATAAATTTTGGCTGGGAGTGTTTTATCCTATTTCAAGGGTTTAAATCAATTTCCTAGGGTTTTTTTAAACACCCTACACCTTCTCCAATCACCACCTTGGTCATATTAACCTCCTATACTTTCCAAGCAAGACATCACAGTCGACTTTGACTGTATTTGTATGACAGTCAACAGGGTTCATTAGTTTCTTCTCTATTTCAATGGTTAATAGACTTTCAAGAGGGTATATAAAAATTTCACTATCTTTATTGACTTCCCCATTCCATACTCATATCAAAAATGACCCTATCAATCCATTTACCTTGCAAAACTTACAAATGTCTTAACTTTTCCTGTACATTGTCATACACAGGCCAAGACCAAACAGTTGGAGATTTTGGATATCAAAGAGGTTTCTAAAACCTATCTCTCCTTCATTTAGGTTTATTCCTACCTTATAGACTTATCTCCATGCATTATAAAATTTATGCAAACATTTATACGTGGATTAACTTTGGACAATGGGCTATAGTTTTGGATGCCTGAATACCCTGTTTAGGCCTATTTAGGCTTTTTATGACATTCAAGTTCTTTTAGATCTCTTGGTCACATCATATTAGTTTTTAACTATTCCCAACACATAAAATAACTAGTCTACATGTAGCTTTCTCAATGTTCTATAGTAAACCATCATCCACACACACATTCACATACATATACAGACCTGCCACTAGAATTCATAAAGAAACCATATATGAAACAAAACATTCATTCTTTATTAGATCAATTAGAAGAATTAAAATTCAATACCAGTTCTAGTTTCAATGTTCCATGGCTTTCAATTCCTTTTCTGCTCCTTCACACATTCTTTGCTCCTTCTCTTTAACTTTATGCATCTCTTGAGTGAGGTCCTCCCTCAATGTTTCTCCTCTCTTTTCTTCACTCTTTTCTCTTTCCTTGAATGAGAGGACCTTTCCTCTCTATCCTTCTTCTCTTCTACACCCCTCTCATCCTCTCCCATTACTGATTCTCTCTTTTCTCTTTCTAAGAGCTTCCCCTCTAACTTCTACGCCCAATTTGGGCTTAAGGCAAAACAAAATACTATTTTTTAATCTTTAAAAATATACTAAGGTTGAAAATAGTTTCAACCATTTCTCCCTAATTTCCTCAACAACCTAACTATCACTTATTACCTTTTCACTCTTCACTTTTGACAATTACATTTACTCTTAAGGTGAAATTTTGAAATCTAACACAATTTGGAGGGAAAACCAGAATTTGAATTTTCATGCTAGAATATCATTTGGATTTGCAACTAGTCCTCCATGAAGCTATTGTAGATGCTCCTACATCAATTACATTTGAAAATTAGATGACTTTAGGTAAATTAACACTTATTTTAGGTAAGGATATCCATGTCAACACTACTATCTATTTTGGATGTTAGTGTCTAGAGAGAAGGAGAGAAAGCACATGCTCAAAACTTGTAGAGGTATAAGATAAGTACATTTTAAGCATTCTAGGAAATATGATATGTCTGTGTAATCAATATAATGCTAGTTAGAATAATATACAGGCCAAGGGGCAAAAGATAGAGTAGTTACGAGGCTTGTAAAATCAAGGCATGTATAAAACTAAAAAGAACCACTAAGGTCTGAATATTCCAAATGTACAAGACTGAGGTGCTACATAATCAAAAATATCATTTGCGTATACTCTAAAAAAGTATAAAATTTCTTGTCTTGCACACTCCATGTGTGTAATCATGGATTTGAGGATTTATCCTTAACCCTCCATCTTAAGATGAGATGAATGGTCCATAATAATTTAGTAAATATATAAATAGAACCGTCACACCTGTAATTTAATCAAGCTTAATGTAAACATACTCTACTATGTTATTCCAAGAATTTTCATCAACTCTTTCTCATGTGAAGATAAAGACATCCAAGTGTTGACAAGAAGAGGTGCTAATCATGTAAGGAATCAAACATTGACAAAGGATTCTAAATATACAAGCCAAGATCAACCTCTTTAGACTGATTTTGAAGCACATATTCAAGGGAGGTATAAATGTTGTGTTTATATTCTAATATTACATTCTTTGCTTGATTATCATGTAGCTCAACCTAGGGATTAGGCTTGAGAAGTTATGTCTTTAAGTTGTTTTTATTTCTTCACTAATAATTGAATAATCTCTCTTAGATTCTTGATCTACATAATGGCACACCTGGTGGGATATTTTTATATGCCTATTTTCCTCAAAATAATGGTCAAGTAGAAGCATATAACAAAATGTTGATCCAAATATTGAAAAATACCATTAATACTTTTGACCATGATTGACATATGCAACTATTTACCACTCTTTGTGCCTACTGTACCAATGCCCACACCCCAACATGAGTCACACCGTACTCCATTGTTTATGCACAAAATCTATTCTCCATATTGAGATAGAGTTTCCTTCTTTACACATCTCATTATATGACATTATTGATGTGGAATAATATATAGTCTCATGGTTTTAATAATTAAAACTACTCGATGAAAAATGGGTAGTTATTTTGAACAATCTTTAGGCATATCAAAATAATTTATTCTGTAGCTATAAAAAGTGAATCAAATACATAGACTTTGAACTTGGCAACCTATTCTTAAAGGAAAATCAAAAGAATACAAATGCCACCTAAGAAAATAAGGGAAAATGTGAAGGTAATTAGTTGTGCCCATTCATCACACAACAAATTATGGATCTACAATGCAAAGATTGTCTACCCTAGATGGAAAAGAGTTGGATGAGCCCATGAATATTATCTGTCTCAAGTGTTTTTACACTTGTTTTGCTCAAACATTATCTATGAAGACACCTTCTTAGGGGCATGACCTGAAACAACCTTCCCTTCATCCCACTTTCTTATTGACTCCATTCGTCTTTATCGTATTCCCTCATCTTGTTACTATTATTTGATATTTATGTTGGTTTATTAGTACAACAAATGATTCTAGATGCCATAGTTTATAGAAAGTTTCTAGTAGATTATTTTGATTTTATCACCATTAACACATCTAGGTGAGTGTATCTTAGAGTAGCTTGCATATGATTTCTATGTATGATGGTATTTAAAATTCATCTTTTGACTCTTTTTAAAATCATGTATCATTTGATTTTATTCCTTTGTGTCATTCCTAATATTCAACCCTATTGTTAATTCATGATAACTTCTACTAGGGTGGACCTATATTGACCTGAGGTCCATTGGGACTATGTAGGTAGTGCTTAGTTTTTGAGGTCAGTTTGGTCACCCTTAAGCCACATTTTCATCATTTTGTGAGCAACCTAAGCCACACTCTCACTATTTTACAAAAAACTTAAGGCACACCAATGTCATTTTATGAGTAATTTAAGTTACACTCTTGATATTTTATGAATTAACCCATTTTGAATCTCATAATCTTCTATTGAGCTGAGATGTCAAAAACCCAAAAAACATTAAAAATAGTCTAATAACCCTAAAAATTTAAAATTAAAAAAAAACCTAAAAATTAAATAAAAATCCAAAAAGGGCTTACAATTTTGATGAAAGATATTAAGCCATAGAAATTTATGCGTGTTTTGTCATCTTATTTTCTAGTGGCCTTTGGCTTTGTTCTAGATGGTGTAGTTTACTATATTTTTTGGGAAGAAACCCCTTATCCAACCATGATCATTTCCATTTACCATTACCATTTCCTAATCATATTCACTCCCATTTTTGGGAGAAATATATTGGCCTAAGTTCCACATAGATTATGCAGGCAATGCTAAAATACATGGAGCATCTTAGCTTAGATTGATGAGTTTCATTAGTAATCTCAATCTCATTACCATTTACCTCAAAACATTCTCACCATTTTACAAGTTTTCATTTTCACATTTCCTCTAAAATCAAGTCTCTTACTTATCATCATTTTTATTCTATCTCATATCCCTAGGAGAACTAGTTTTGGCCTAATGTCCATAGAACTATGTAGGCAACATCCACTTACTTGGGGCATTTTGAGTCAACTCAACCACCCCTTCCTTTTTCTTCTATTCTTCCCTAATGTCTGGGTTACCATCTTGTCCTATTAGCCACCCTATATAAGATTAGGGTTAAAATACTCAATATTAATGCCTCACTTCCACACATGCACAAAAAAAATTGATACTTACTTATTTTATGGTCTATTAATGTGATTTGTCTATTTATAATGATTATATTTTGATTATTCTTGTGTTTTTTGGGCAAATAGATGTTTTTTGTTGATTTTATTTCATTTTGTGTTTGTCTAATTTTTTGCATTTTTATTTATTTCCCTTTTTTTGGTGTTTTCTCAACTCATTCCACTGTGTCAATAGAGTCATCATCATGATGCTTCATGTCATGAAGTTTTAATTGAATCCATCCACTAGCATTTAAAATCAATGTCATCATGGTTTTATCATTGGTGCATTATTTTTATTTATCTATTGGGTCAGGGGTTCGTCTTTATGCATATTATGGTTGGGTCATCATGGTGTTATATATCATGGTACATACTATTCAGTACTTTATAAAAAATCAATATTTGAAATTTATAGGGTTAAAAGGCACTTCAACCAAGATCTCTCCTTGAATCCATTATCATAGCCATGAAATATTCAACACTACACATAAAGAATAAACCAACTATTATTCCATTATATTCAATGTCAAATAATTTATAATAGAGATGTACAGATAGGTAAAATATAAGAGAATCCTAATCATCCCATGCATGTGGGACTAACTTTCCAAATATAGGTGGAAGTAAATCATAACTCCATTATCCTCATGAATGTGGGATAAACATCTCCATTGAAATAACACCTAAGTAAGATAAAAAGTAGGAAAGTAATATCCTACACCAATGGCCCCTTTAAGCATAGTTTATGTGGGTATAATAAAGGATGAAGTGTGAAGCCACATGTCACTACGGGTACCAATCCAACTTGTCAGAGTACATGGATGTTAAATCACTATAGCCACCAAGTGAAAGTGGGAATGGTGTTGACTATGAAGATAATTGAATATGAACACTACACTCAAAAATATTAAGTAGAATGATGAATTCTAGGAAGCATTGATTAAACACCCTACAACAAGATGGTGAGAAGTGAGAACAAAGAATAATGGGGCTACCACACTGGTGTCACTATAAGAATCACCATTAAGTCCATGGAGTCAAGTAAAAAATTCTCATATGGGTTTTGTCAAACTAAGTGCATGAATAAGATACCCATGTATAAAGGAAAAATCTAGAAAATACTCAAAAAAGTGCAAAATATACATATAACTCTTATAAAGTGGATAAAAATATAAAACCTATAGGAGAAACTCCCCCTCCCCAAAAGAGAGAAAATAAGGAGAGATATAAATCCCCTCAAAGATTATGTTGAAGTAGTTTGCATTATAAGTAATCAAAATTCATAAAGGAACTCGATCTGTATAAGTGGTTTGAATCCACTACTTGATCACAAAAATAAATGAAACTAGGATTCTCTAGAATAGCTCCAATTAAGAATATCATTAGTAGTCTCAAAATCACATTAGAGTACTACCAGGTGTAAGGGACACTCAACACCTAAGAAGCAGGATCTACACCCCCTATACTGTTGACTGAGTGGAGTGACAATAAAAATGTTGTATAAACCTAACCTCCCCCCCCAATAATGTTAAATGGGTGGAATGGATGAAAAATATCTGCACGAGTGATCCAAATCCACTAATTGAACACTTAAAAAGTTGATAATGTATGCACTAGAATAACTCCATATCACATTGAAAGAGATTTTCAAACTATTAAAGAAGACAATATGACATTTCAAGTTGTGGGAGATTGTCAAATGTCAAAAACATAGTGTTAAAAATAAATATAAGGTATATTAAAGAGGATGTCCCATGGTGGTGATGGAAGAGAAAATATATTGAATAAGTGAAAATGTGCCTAGAATATAGCACACAAACACATGAAGGTAGACAAGGCTGAATCAACAAACCTCACCATGGCACTTTATAAATCAGTGCAAGTATAATATATCTTCTACACAAAAAATAGTAAATGAAAACAATGAATACATTGGGATTAATTATAATAAATCTAAACAAAAATATTGTCGACCTATCGAAAAAGCCATCAAGTATCGTGAGAGATGCTAAAAAAATAAGAGATAAAAAAAGTACCTCCATAAAAGAAGGCAAGGCACTAAGAAAGGGGCCTTCATGGAGACATAACACAAACTACAAGTGTGTCAAAGTGATAATACACAAAATAGAATAGAGCATATCATGGATATCTGAAAGAATGTGGTAAATGGAAAAAAAATCCATCATATATGTAAAAACACACATGAAATGATCAACAATGAAACATGACAACCTATAAAACACATGTAAATGACATCAAACTCAGCCGAAAATGCATATAAGATAATTCAAAGTGAAAGAGTGGCATAAAAAATACAATATGGGATAATAAAGAGTAATGTGGCCAAAAGCTCATGTATATAGGACATCAGTAATAGCCAAAAATGCATCCAAAATTATAATAAGAGAGCAAATCCCCATTGGTTATTCTATAACCCTCCCTCAAATTTGGCATTTTATATTTTAGTACATTTTCACAAATAAATGACACCAGTAGATCAATCATAAAAAAAATAAAATTTTGAAAAAATAACACTCAATTTTGAGTTATCGATCAAAAGATATAATTTTTACAAGGTTATCTTATCATAAATGGGTCAAAAATATAACAATACACCAAAAAAATTATATGTTTGGTGAAAATTTAATTATTTCTACCAGATCTTGAAAAAATGAATTTGAAGGAATTTCATAGCAACAGAAAGGAATAATCTTCCACATACATCAATCTTTCATGCTAATTTTTAACTTTAAATACAAGATTTGATTTTTTTCTTGATCGTGCATTAAAAAAATCACAAAAAAATAGAATCACATGGTCAACTTCAGAGCCTCATATCTCCTTGGATATTGATCAAAATCTTTATTATGACCAGATTTAGGAAATCTCGTGAAGTCTTCCTTCTAATAGTGAGAATTTTATGCATTAGACACTTGTATGAAAATAAAATTAATCTACAGGATAGTCACAATTTTATTTAAAAACTTTATAATTTCTAAAAAAAAAAATATGACCAACATAATAGATTTAATCAAATCAAATTCACATCATTATATACTAATTATATCTAAACACAATAAATCTAATCATAATTAAAACTAGAAACTCTCCACAATAAAGGTGTTTTGAATATGAATAAAAAAACTTAGATTTGAAAAGGAACCATAAAAATTATCTAATGAGTATACAAACAATGTGAAAATTGGTATTTGGAAACTATTCTGATAACATGATAGAGTTAAGAAGTCACTTGAACCAAGATCTCTCTATGAATCCATTATCACAACCATAAAAGCTTCAACATTGCACATAAAGAATAAACCAACTATTATTCTATTCTATTCTATGTCAAATAGTTTATAATAGAAATGTACAAATAGTAGAAGATAGGAGAATCCTAACCAACCCATGCGTATGGGACTAACTTTCAAAATATATGTGGAAGGAAGGCATAAACCCATTATCCTCATGAACGTAGGATAAACATCTCCAATGAAATAAAACCTAAGTAAACTAAATATTTGGAAAGTAATATCCTACACCAATAAAAATTCTAATTGGTAATGTTGTATCAAGATCTATTCTTATCCACGATTCCCCAACTAATTCTTCAAAGTTCCTAATCATCATTTAAATCTTCCCTATTAGGGAAAATCATTTAGACTAATCACTGATAAAATTCACCCTACAAGGGTAGTTACTTAAATCAATGATCAAATTCACCCTACTAGGGCAAACCTTTTAGATCGATCAATGATCAACTTCACCCTATCAGGGAAACTCCTTGTATCTATAGTCAAATCCACCCTACTAAAACACATTGTTAAGATCAACCAAAATTTCCTTTTTGGGGTCACGTGTATCATCTAGTCTTTCTTATAAAATTCTTGCTTCTTCCTCTTTTTTTTGAGGGATCAATTATAACAAATTCTTCCCCAACCATCTCCTTTAGGGGGCATCTAGGGATAACCAAACTCCATTTGGGGAACCAATATGAGTTTAATGACTAATAAAATTTCAAAAAATAGAAGATTGATGACATCATTCTTCAAACATTATCAAAATTATTCTTGATGACTTTTTCTTTCTTTGAAAATATGTTACTATGCGTAGTGTCTCACAAATACTTTCTCAAATAAGGTGAAAATATATACACTTCATTTTAACCACCTCCATGTCTAATCTACATTAATAATAAATTTATGCAATCACATCTAAGTTTAACTAGAAATCTCTAATTGGACCTAATTTACCTGCACAACCTGTCATTTTAAACCAAATTACAATGATACATCCCTGACTGGGATAAAGGATCATCTTGTATCATTTATCTCATCTAGTACATCTTGAATTGAAACATCCCTTTACAATTTCACAAGTCAATTGAGTGAATAACTTGATTGATAAATATAAACATTACAAAATCCACATTTCTTCTAATTATTGATTAATTCCACTTAATCAAACATAATTATTTCTCTAATGGAATAATCCATGATTTAAATTTTCATATTTTCATAAATACAAAATTAGAATATTTCATCCCTAAATATGACATCATCAAACAAAGTGTGAAAGTAACAATTTGTACAAGATCTTATACCTCTCTTACACACTCTTCCTCTTACACCCTTCTTATACACTCAAGAGGACTAATGACTATGTTTTCCTTCCAAAATACCTTCCATACTCCAAAAAGGTCTTTAATTTACTCTCTTACAAACTCCATGTATGTAATCATGGATTTGAAGATCGATCCTCAACCCTCCATATTAATATGAGATGAAAGGTCCATAATAGTTCATGAAATCTATAAATAAAACCCTCGCAACTATCATTTAATTAAGTTTCATAATGTAAACTTATTTTGATAGATTATTTCAATAAAAGTTATCAACTATGCGTGTCATAGCAAGCCAAATCCAAGAATAAATATAGACAAGAAGAGGTGCTACTCAAGTGAGTAATCAAGCATCAATGAAGGCTTCTACATCTACAAGCCAAGCTCAACCTCTTTTGATAGATATTCAATCACATATTTAAGGGGGGGGGGTATAAATGTTATGTTTATATTCTAATATTGCATTTTTTATTTGATTATCACATATCTCAACCTAGGTATTAGGATTGAGAAGTTATATCTTCAAGTTATTTTACTTCCTTCACTAACAATTGATTAATCTTTCTTAGATTCTTGATCTACAATATATGACCCATATAATCCACATCTTGGATTTCAAAACCACATTTTGAAGATTTAGATAAAATTGATGTTGTTCTAGAACTAATAATACATGTTTCTCATGCTACAAATGTCATTTCCATGTTTTTTCATAAATGAGTATGACATCAAAAAACACAAACATAAATTTCCTTAAAAAAAGCCAAAAAACAATGTTCATCAAACTCTGAAACACAAATAGTGCATTTGTGAGACTAAAAGGCTTGACCAAAAACTCATAATGGCCTTCATGAGTTTTGAAAGCTTTTAATGGATATACTTATCTTTAATCCAAACTTTATGGTATCGATAATGAATATATAGTTTTATAAAATAAACGAGACCATGTAACTCATCTATCATATCATTAATTATTAGAATAGAGAACTTATATTTGATGGTGTACCTATTAAGTTCTATTTAGACTAGTTTTCAAGCACATATTTAAGGGGGTATAAATGTTTTTTTTATCTTTCAATTTTATCTTTTTTTCTTGATTATCATGTATCTCAACCTAGGGATTATACTTGAGAAGTTATGTCTTTAAGTTGTTTTGATTAATTCACTAACAATTGAGTCATCTCTCTTGGATTCTTGATCTACATAATGGCACACCCAATGGGTTATTTTTTCTCTACCTATTTACCTCAAAGAAATGGCCAAGTAAAATCATCTAACAAAACCTGATCTAAATTTTGAAAAAGACCATTAATTATTTTGGCTATGATTGGCGTATGCAACTATCTCCCAACCTTTGGGCCTACTATACTAATACCCGTACCCCAATATGAGCCACATTGTATTCCATTGTGTATGGCACATAATATATTTTCCCTATTATTATTGAGTTAATTTTTTATGGATCTCATTATAGAACATCATTGATGTGGAAGAATAGAGTCTCATGATCATAAGAATTAGAACTACTTGATGAAAAATGGGTATCTGCTTTAAACAATCTTTAGGCATATCAAAACAAGTTATTCATTAGATAAAACAAGCACATAAAACACAAATACTTTGAAATTGGTGACCTGATCCTAATGAAAAATCAAAAAAAAAAAAATTCCACCCAATGAAAGAAGGAAAAAATTGATACCTAATTGACTGGGCCTTTTCATCATCACAAAAAATTATGGATCTAAAACATATAGATTAGCTACACCAGATGGTGAAGAGGTAGATGATACCATGAATATTATGCATCTCAAGTATTTTTACACTTGATTTTCTCTAATATTGTCTATGAGGACCCTTTCTTGGGGGCATGACTTGAAAGTACCCTCCCTTCATCCCACTTTTCCATTTAGTTTGTTCATATTAATCTTATTCCCTCATTTTGTTACCATTATTTGATCTTGATTCTAATTTATCAGAACAACAAATGATTTGAGATGCCATATTTTAGAGAAAGTTTCTAGTAGATTGCATTTATTTTATCACCATCAACACATCTAAGATGAGCAGTATCTTATAGTAGCTTGTGCATGATTTCTTTGTATGATTATCTTTGAAATGCATATTTTGACTCTTTTTAAAATTTCGTATCATTTGACTCTATTCCATTTTTCCATTCATAATTTTAAACCCTATTTTTAATTCATAGTAACTTCTTTTAGGGTTGACATATATTAACTTGAGGTATATTTGGACTGTGTAGGTAGTGATTAGTTTATAAGATTAGCTCAGTCACCCTTAAGCCACACTCTTATTATTTTTTGAGAAATCTAAGCCATGCTCTCACCATTATACAAGCAACCTAAGCCACTTTATTACCTTTTTGTTAGAAACCTAAGCCATGGTCTTACCATTTTATGAGCAAATTAAGCCATACTCTCATTGTTTTATGAGTTAACCTATTATACATCTTATAATCCTCCATGATTTGAGATGATAGAAACCCAAAAATATTCAAACAATCCAACAACCCTAAAAATTTGAAAATCTCAAAAAAAATCTAAAAATCCAAAAAAGGTTCCAAAAAGGGCTTACAATATCAATGAGAGATATTAAGCCAAAAAAATTTCTACTTGTTTTGTCATCTTGTTCATTAGTAGCTTTTGGCTCTGATCTAGATGGTGTAATTTACCATATTTTTTGGGTGGAACCCCTTACCCAACCATGATCATTTCCATTTACCATTACTATTTACCAATTTTATTCACTCCCATTTATAGGAGAATTACATCAGCGTAAGGTCCACACAGATTATGTACATAATGCTTGGATACATGGGGCATCTTGGTTCAGCTTAATGAGTTTCGTTAGAAATCTCAATCTCATTACAATTTACCTCATAACTCTCTCACCATTTTGTGATTTTTCCTTTTTCCATTTCCTCTAAAATAAAATATCTTACTTGTTTTCATTTTTATTATATCCCAAATCCTTGGAAGAACTACATTTGGCTTGAAGTCCAAAAGACTATGTAGGCAATGTCCACTTGCTTGGGGTATTTGGAGTTAGCTCGACCACCCCTTCCTTTTTCTTCTATTCCCCCTTCTATCCAAATTAATATCTTTCCCTTCCTGTTTTCCTCTAGAAGCTTAGGGGTAAAAAACCTAAGAGTAATTCATTACTTTCACACATGCACACCAAATTCACTACTTGCTCATTTTATGGTGTGTTTATGTTATTTGTCTATTTATAATGATTATATTTTTATTGTTATTGGTGTGTTTATTTGATAAACTAGATGTTTTCTATTGATTTTATTTCAATTTGTGTTTGCTTGTTTCTTTGCATGTTTGTTTATTTCCCTTTTTATTTTGTTGTCCCATGAAATAACCCCTCAAGGTTAACTAGAATTAGGTTAATTTTCTTTAAAAAAAACACTCACCAACAATTACTTTACTAATTCTAAGTACTAATGATCTTTAACTAAATGCATCATTTATGTAAACTAATCTATTAACCAACAAGGTAACCATATGATTCATTTAGCTAATGATCACTATATATTAAAATGCTAATTTGATTTTACAAGACATAGAATAGTACTAAATTGCCCAAAATAACAAATCAACCACTTCTAGTTTAAATATCATAACATGTAAATATATAA